>JAYMTP010002415.1:0-19867 GCA_036897365.1 Geranium brycei
TTGATAAATATCGAGCACCGTCCAAAACCGTATCTAATATGAACTGAAGAACAATTTTGGAGTTCCAGGCAATAAATCATGACAATTTGGTTCACATAAATTAAATTATAAATAAAGCACAATAAAATTAACGAAACAGAGCCGCATTGTATTAGGAATTTTAAAATGGAGAGGATTTTGCGTGAAACAAAATACACAAATAATAGGTTTTCTATTTTAGAAATTAGTTACATTTACCTATATACCATTTTTTCAATTATTTCATTAATAATTAAATAGATTAATGATAACCATTGATTATTAGCATCCCAAACATAATAATGATTCTTATTTTCTTCTCTAAGACATGGTTTTTACCTGATCTCTTCCCTGCCTTTTTATAATAATTTTAGTAAAGTGTGAAATCAACCACTATAATACGGGTAAATTGTAATTAATTATTTTGAACAAAATTATATATTTTGAACAAAATTATACATTTTGCAAAAAAAAAGAAGAAAGTTTACTGCTTCTTTTTTTGTAATAAAAAAAATTCCCCTGCAAAAGTAAAAATAAATAGTTGAGTGCTACATTTTGCAATTTATTCTTAAAAATAAAAGGTTTAAATGTAAATTCTCCTTTCTATTTTGTTCCAGAAAACTAATGACAGTATTTGTTCACAAAATAGGAGGTAGCCAACACTTGTTCGAATCTAGGGACCAAACGGTTTCGAGCGAAAGAGGGCTGAGTGAAGCTTGGCTTGTCAAGATTCGATTTTTGAAGAACCCATATCGCTGATAATCTGTGTAAGCATTTGCGAAACCTTCTTCTTCGATCTTCTCATCCTCAGAGGAATCTAGCGGTTCGGGTCAATGGGTCGTTCTCGGGCGGCTCCGGCGCATTCCGACGATTCCAACCAGAGGTTCGCACATTGCTCTTCCCCTATTCTGCTTCAAATTTTCACTTCACTGCCTCTGTTTGGTTGCTGAGAAACAATCTTCATGTGTAATCGAGTAAAGATTCCAAAGATACCGGATTTATTTTTGGAACTTGGAAAATATTGCCCTTCTTTTGTCAGATACTATTAGTTCGTTTAGATGTATGAATTTGTTTCGATTGCTGTGATTATGAGTAAAATTGGTAATTCTGGGTACTTTTCTTAAAGAACTCAAAATTTCTGTGAAATGATGAATGGGGGCTATTGTGATATGTTTTGTTATTTTTTTAAAAAGGCCCTTTTCCTCTCTTGTGCTGTATTGGGAGTGGGTGTGAAATTTGGCTATGGTAACATGGTGCAATGACAGGTTTGATTTGGTGTTGGTTTATGTGCAATGTCATTTCTAACTCTTTATCATGAATGTTAACAATCCTGGTGGTTTCGTTTTCAGTAGATCAAAGAGGAAAAGGACTATCTCAAATGTTGAGAATTTACAGGCTACAATAGCAGGTATTCTCTTCCTTTGCACGATTCAAATGATAATGAAGAGTGATGATGAAAAATGAACAAAGGAATGTGGAAGGCATGTGGGACAACCTTCTATCATGAATTAGAAAACTTTATCATTCACGTTTTGTTTCATCATTAGGATCGATAAACTGATTGGTTTCTTGTGAGCTGGCAGGTCCAGGAATGAACCAAGGGAAGAAGGCATTGTACCACTGCAATTATTGCAACAAAGATATATCTGGAATGATCCGTATTAAGTGTGCTCGATGTCAGGATTTTGACCTTTGTGTAGAGTGTTTCTCAGTTGGAGCTGAGGTTACACCTCACAAAAGTAATCATTCATACAGGGTTATGGTTAGTTATTTGCTGAACATCTTTGCTTTTCTTTCCCTTTTGGACATTTATAATGACATAGGATAGTCTTGAGATATGATTTATTAAGTATTGGCAGTTTAGCACCACCAAAACTGGTCATTCTCTTGGAATATATTCCTATTTTTCCTTGGAAGGCTGCTTGGCATTTTGTTTCTTTCCAAATTTAATTTCAGTTGTTAGTGGTATAGGGCGCATCAAATAAATCACAGGCCACAATCATTTTTATTATAAAAAATACCTCTATGGTGATTTATTATGCTTCAAACTTTTCTATAGAAAAAGGAAACTGTTGAGATAGGCATAAAGATAAAGTTGATATGAGATCAACAAATGCATTTATAAGTCGGAGATAGGTTTTAATTGAGGAGAACATATTGGCATTTAGTGATTTGGTTATACACTTGAAAGACCACACCATTACCTATGAACTAATTAGGGCCTGATGTGGTGCCACAACAAGAGAACATGGGGTTGGACTTGAGAGAAAATATTTTATATACTGTAACTTGTTGATTCATGTATCCATTAGTACATCTTTAAGGTTGAAAGTATTTGCATACTGCATCTCAAGGAGTCTGATTGTCTTTTACATAAATCTGATGTGTGCCAAGTAGTTTTATTTTTGCCTTTCCTGTTGTAAATAAGTGTCACTCTGATTTGTGTCGATAAAAATGTTCCATATTCTCCCTTCCATCATCTCTCTCTCACTCGCACTAGTTTAACCATGCAGTAGAATGGGAAATATCCTATATATTTATATTATTCTTTCTTCGTGTGTGGCTTTGTTGAAGTCATAATTAACGAGTGGACAAAGTCACGCATGAAGAAACTTTGACACTAACAATAGGAAGCCTAATACTAAATAGGAAGTATCCTGATTGACAAATATTTACCCCTACAGGACAATTTGTCTTTCCCCCTTATATGTCCAGATTGGAACTTGGATGAAGAAATGCTACTTCTTGAGGTAACTCATATCATATGTTTAATTGAACTTGGTTTGCATATATGAACTTATTTGTTTGTCCATTTCTGGTGGAAAACATATTTTATTGTGGTTAATCTGCATGTTACATATAAATGATGAATTTGCGATATTTACAGGGCATCGGGATGTATGGTTTTGGGAACTGGACTGAAGTTTCTGAGCATGTTGGAACAAAGAGCAAATCACAATGTATCGATCATTATAATACTGTATACATGAGTTCTCCCTGCTTTCCTCTTCCGGTGAGGCTATTAATACATATCTCTGTACTATAAGTGTAATCACTTTACAACTGAGATTAATGTTGACAATCATCATTTCCCTGTAGGACTTGTCTCACGTTACTGGCAAGAGTCGAGAGGAGCTCCTCGCAATGGCCAAAGGGCATAGCGAAGTCAAGAAAGGTCAGTTTGCTGATCATACTAATATCTGTTGCAACTCTTTTTCCTCCATTCTATTAGTAGATAATTTATGCACAGAGAAGACAAAACAATTAGTGTACTATGTACGAACCAGCATATCCTTGTTTTTTCCTATAACTTTTGGTACTAGGAAAGAACCCTAGCTCCTATAAGAATCAGAGACGACAGGGATGCCATTTATGTATTGATGGAGGTTCTAGCTTATCGTACAAATTCACTCATAGGTGTGCATGTACCATATTTGCTGCTACCTTTTTGGTATTATTAGTAGCTTGGTTTATTTCAATCAAATATCAAAACATTGATGAATTCCTTGTTTTCAGGAAACTGTGTATTCATTCTATATGAGTTTTACTGGCTCGGTCCTGTGTCCCGAGACCTTTATTACACAATAATTCTTACACTGAATATAATTTTAGTCTTTATGTGTTATTGTACAGAACTACCTATGCTTGGGACACTTTCACTGAAAGAGGAATCTCCTGTCTCAGCCAAAGTCAAGTATATCTATCTTCTTTATTGTGTATATAATTTTAGGTATCCTGCTTAATCCTTTGCTGTTTTTTTTTTGTATTTTCAGATCTGAAGAACCACATAAAGGTCCGGCTTACAAGTCCTCATCCAGCGTAACAGCTGGTAGAACAAATGTTTTTGTTTTTATGTTCCTTCTTGACATAATATGTTTTACAGATTAAAAAATTGCATATTTTATCAATATCATTTTCTTTGGTTTCAGAGATAGGCTCCAGAGCTGGAACAAGCGGTGGTAAAACATTCCCAGGTGCACTTAAGAAAGCCTCCAACACGGTCCAGATTAAGGATCCTGTGAAAGTGGAAGGTTTGTTTTCTACATCATATTATATGATAGGATCATTTTTGCATTGTGCACTTTACATGAAGATAGTTTTAATTATTTCATTTCTTTAATATCTTCAGACTGGTATTTATATTAGAGCTTGTATTTTTTTCTGTGCTTATACATACCACTGCTTCTAAGAACATGCACATTCCAAAATTGTAGTCTTAAAATTTGTTTCTAGTTTTTTTTATCATCAGGATTGGGACGTTAATTTTGATTTCATTTCTTATAGGGTTGGACATGTGCCCAATAGGCTGATACCTTATCTAGTTTATGTTACTTTTAATACTTATCATGAATTGATTGAGTGATATAGATTATATTGTATTCGTACTTGTGCATTTATCCTTTATTTTCCTGCTCATCTATCTTCTCTGTTCCTGTCTGTTCCGTCTTATTTTGTTCTGCTTTTTTCCTATATTTTGGGAGTGTACAAACATTGTGCTAACTTATTTCAAACATGACGACCTCATGTGTTATTGTTAAATATTGGTTTAGTCTGAAAATGGGGTTTAATGAATATACGACTACCAGAAAAGTATGAGGTAACTTAAATTATTTGCAGAATCTCAGTCGGAGAGGAGAATTGGAGAGAAGAAACCAAGGACTTCCGGGGAGGAAGGGCCTTCCATGATGGAATTGAGCGGCTACAATGTCAAAAGGCATGAATTTGAGATTGAATATGATAATGACGCAGAGCATTTGCTAGCAGATATGGAATTCAGAGATACTGACATTGATGCTGAGCGGGAAATGAAATTGCGAGTGCTGCGTATCTACTCAAAAAGGTACCGAAGTAGAAAAATATGACATGTTCTGTATGACAATTATTTCTTTGCATCTTTTTTTGTCAAATGATTTATTTAAAAGAATAATTCCAAGTTATTCTAGAGGAGATATTTTGTTATATAAATGCTTAAAGTTTCAAAGGAAAGTAACATCATCGTGATGACATGTTAGCTGAAAAAAATACATTTAGGAAATTCTCCTCTTTCCTAGTGCAATATCTGTGATGCCAAGATAACACTAGCTTTCTTCATCTTGATTTGCTTACGTTTTGATACATATATAACATGCAGAACATGTAAATTGAATATTATAGCTTTAAGATATATAACTTTGACATTTGTGCATGATTAGTTAACTTACCGGGACTCTTTACAGGCTTGACGAGAGGAAACGCAGAAAGGATTTTATCCTGGAAAGGAATTTACTTCACCCCGATCCTTTTGAGAAGAACCTCTCACCCGAAGAGAGGGAGATATGTCAGCGCTATAAGGTATTCATGAGGTTCCACTCAAAGGAAGAGCACGAGGAGTTGCTCAAGAGCGTTATAGAGGAATATCATATTGTGAAAAGAATAAAAGAACTGCAGGTTTGGTGCATTCCTCAAACTCGAGTTATATGTATAACTATTACGGTATTACCTATTCATCTCTTGGAATTTACTGATACACATACACTTGGACTTTGATCGCGCAGGAAGCTCGAGCTGTTGGCTGTCGAACAGCTGCTGAGGCTAAATGTTTTTTTGAGCGGAAGAGAAAGGAAGCTGAAGAAAATGTTGTTGGTCTAAAGGAAAGCAACCTGGTTGGTTCAAGTGGTAAAGCTCCACAGAGGGTTAACAGTCATGGCAGAGAAATTGATGGCAGCCCTCGGGGTGTCAGGAGTGTACAGCCCGGCGCTACAGAATCATCTTCAACAATTGTTGGCCTTGCAATCTCGAGGCCCTTGGATGATTGGAATATTACTGGATGTATAGGGGAAGATTTGCTCTCTGAAACTGTAAGCATCCTTTGCCCACTTTCTAGCACATTAACATGCATATACATTAAGGGTTATGGAAAAAGTGACAGACCTTATATTCATATAACAGCAAGTATAAAATCACCGGCTCCAATCTGCATACTTGCAGTTGCTGTCCATGAAAAACACGTGGAAACATAACTTCTTTGTTCTATTTCAAGTTAATATTAATTAACATCAGTTTCCGAGTCCAGTCTCTCCCCTTCTGCGGCAATAACATCTAGGGCCAAGTGGTAAGGAGCTCACACTAACATATGTGAGGTCCTGAGTTCGAATCTTGGTACATGCGGGTTTTCCCTTCGGATGCTGACAAAGGGGTTAAAAGACCGATAACACGGTTCCCCGAAGGTCGGTTCAGAACAGGGGGTTTTCCTGATAAAAAAAACATCTAGGGCTGTTTATGGTTCGGTTTTGAACTAAAACAGTTTAAAACCGAATCAAACCGGCCAGTTTGGTTGTGGGAAATTAAAAGTCGAAACTGAACCAGTCTGGTGCAGTTCGGTCTGGTTTTGAACCGGCCAGTTTTTAGTTCGGTTAGTTCGGTTTTACTTGAACCAAATTTTATTATATTTTCATTCTTGGGTCTGATTTTTACCCATTTTTGACATACTTTGGTTGGCCCAATATTGTTGTACTTGTGCCCAATTGATGAAGATTGATGACCAAAAATTGGTCACGTGTTTAAACCGATCAGTTTTTGGTTTGTTGTTCTATTGGTTTTACTGTTATGAACTGAAACCGAATTGATTCAATTTTGTTTCTACCAGGAACCAAACCATATTGAATTGGTTAATACCGGTCCAATTCCCTCGGCTCAGTTTTTTTAACAGCCCTAGTAGCATCTAGTATCTTCAAGTCTTAGTGCCACCTGCACAATGTTTCTGGGTGTTATGTGCTGGACATATTATTCCTATCTTTGATTAGACTTTTTTTTATCAGCAAGAAAGCAGCAATACTATCTTAGATTGACATGGGTCGTATATTGGCTAATTGATAATGTTCATGTATGCAGGAAAAACAACTCTGCTGTGAGATGAGAATACTACCAGCACACTACCTCAGCATGCTACAAACAATGTCAGTAGAAACTATGAAGGGGAACATTACCAAGAGATCGGACGCCCACAACCTGTTCAAAGTCGATCCAAGCAAAGTGGATAAAGTATACGACATGCTCATCAAGAAGGGCATTGCTCAAGCTTGATTCACATGCCATCTTCATTTTTCACTGTCTTCAGTAGGTTCATGTATCTTGTAATACTTATATAAGTGTACTTACATTAGTCAGTCAATCTAAGCATGAAGCTAACAGAGATAGACAAATTTGGAGCACTAGGATCAGTTTTTGCAATTAATCAAATATGTACAGAGCACATGACAAGTGTTGGCACTACTTTTCTCTCTTTATTGTTTTGCTGATTTACAGAAATTAGATACTTCTTCCAGGGAAAATAAAATACAACAGAGTGATGATGTTAGAAGAAAGTGAGGAACAACACACCTTGGTTGCTTGTGGGAAAAAGAATTCAACAGAAAAATTTCAGTACAATCTTTGAGTTGCCTGAAAAGAGAACCCAGTTGTGAGGGCAACTTCGGCTCCTGTTTCACAATTTGTTGGTTGTAGCTGTTGATTTCAGTTCATTGCTGGTCAAACTTGCATGTTTTCGAGTTCCCTTGGCACTCAATCATTTAGCTAGCCAATGGAAGTTCGACGAGGATGATGAAGGACGACTTGTCAGCCTCTCGGAGGTATTGTACAGTGCCATTCATGATCTTTACGAGCTGTTGGCTCATATGCAGGCCAAGGCCTTCCCTTGAACAGCCCTGCCGGTGGTGAAACATGTCTCGGATCAGATCCTCCGGAACGCCTGGAGCTGGATGAGTGATCCTGTCACATTGGAAATAAACAAACTACTCAATCGATATAATGCTTTCACACTTATTGTTGCACGAAAGGAAAGCGGAAGATAAAAAATGGTGAGCAGATTGCAAAAACGATTTTTTTTAACATTTCATGCTAGAAAACGATGCAGTGATCGAGATACTTACCTGAACTCGAGATGAACAACGTGTATCTTTTTCCCTATACGCTCCTTTCTTGAAATTACTTTGAACACAATTGATGATCCTCCGGATGCTGGGGTAAAGAGGACTGCATTCGTCAAAAAATCGGACAGGACTTGCTGAAGCCTCAAGTTGTCTCCATACACGTTCATGGATGAGATTTCAGCAGGCAAGTCTTCGACGATCTCTATTTGGCGCTCCTGGCTCAGAAGCATAACTTGTTTCATGACAACGCTCAGAGCTTCCCGAAGGTTAAATTCGCCAGAGTTTATTTCCATATAACTGCACACATGCCATGATTCTCAAAAGTTGTTGGCAAAACTATTAAAGACCAAAGGCACAGCGAAAAGTTACAGAGATCAACTGTGATGTGAGAAACAGAAATAAAAAGACCATACCATTCTTCAATACTTTCAATATCAGTATCATCAACGATTTTGGCTAATTGTTCTTGACACAGTACACTTGTTTTCACGAGCTGTTTCTGATCTTCGCTCAAGTCAGAAGACTTCATGAGATTCTGAACAAAGACAATCCCGTGCAGAGGCTTCTTGATTTCTCGACGAATGTATGCCAATTTTTTTACGGTTTGATTAGCTGCCTGTTCAGACATCCTCTGCAACTGCAGAGTGTATTGAAGTTCCGGGCTGGCCACGTGCAAAAAGCACAACGTGCCAATGGTTCTTCCCTCCGAGTCTGTTCTTTTGCTAGCACAAAGTAACGCTTCAACATGTTTACCTTGTTTGTTAAAGAACCCAAATGATAAATTTTCTGCATCCTGCTCTGCGATTACCCCATTTAACAAAATCCGGAGCTTTGTTAAGGTATCATGATCTTTAACCCGACAGCCAAAATTATCGGTGGTGAAAACCTCGCCAAGCAGCATCCGGTGTATGACTTCTTCCCTCTTTAAACCAGACAATACTTGCATCGCATCGTTCCATTCCAAGCACTGCCCACTCGCACCTGTCATAAATATCGGGGGAATGAGTGCTGATGGATTCCGCACGACGCCAACATAGTCACCTTCGATACGTGTATATTTGTCCATAATCATCTTCTGCCCCGTGACATCTTGCCCTACAAAGCAAACCCCGATAACGTTTTCCTTGGCATCACGACTACAGCAGGCATTAACTAAGAATGTTACGGGGTCAACGTTTTCCTGAGGCTCATATTTTTTAAGTCTGATTTCAACATCTTGCTCCTCTATGCCTGCCAAATCAATATTATTTTATATGAAAACCGAACACATAAATAATGAAATAAGCATACATAGGACAATTTGTAGAAAATATAGATTTCATACGTGCAATTATAAATCTACCTAAATTAGTAGAGGTTTTACAAAGGGAAAATGGAAAAAACATGCCTTATGCTATCACACTTTCGCAAGATGGTGCTGCGTACTTTGTTAATGGCAAAAGGGTGTTGCGAACTTTGATTTTAATGTGTGTATCTGTACACAACACCCTCTTGCAAAAGTGTGATAGCATAGGGCATGTTTTTGCCATTTTCCCTTTTACAAATAACCTATTGTCCTGTTAACATGATAGAATTTGAAACCATTTGATAAGGATTTTTATACTCGTGCTGGTCAGAGATTCAAAAACATAATTACAAAAATTTCCAAAAATATGAATCTGAAAACCGTGCTGCCTTAAATAATGTCACTTTCTGATATGATACGCAAGTTTCTCAGCATACCTTTAACATAAAATCAATAAGCTTAGAAGTTCAAAGAAGAAATAATATGAAATATCGTTACCTTGCAAAGCCGATGACAGCATTTTCTTTACTAAACTAACTGAATCGCTCTCAACAAGATCAACTAAGGGCACCCCGACGGCTTGCTGGACTGTCATACCGGTCAGTTCAGCTGCTTTGGTGTTCCATCCGTTTACATTACCAGAAGCATCAACTGCAAAGATAGGAGCAGCCGCGGTCTCAATAAGGCGAACCATTTCATTTGTGATGGCATGCAGCTGATCCACTCTTTGTATCCTGTCATCACCCGGCGGAATGTTTACGATCATTTTGGAATCTTCAACAGTCTCATCTTGCAAGGATCCTCTCAATATCAGCTGCAAGGAATGGATGGCGTCCATTTCCACATCTTTCCAAGGAAGGCTCCGCCGCTTCACCACTTCTAGAAAAGCCTTAAATGATGACCTCGGGTGCATCTTCCTCCCATCGTCTTTTTCACTAGGATCGTGTTTTGCACCACCCCACTTGATTTCCTTGGCCGTGTGGGACCGGAACCAGAAGAGGAAATCTTTCGCGGTAATCTTAATGGCCGCGACACCACAAACTGCATCCCCGAGAACTGAAGCGCCCGTGTAGCCAGCTTCCATAAGGCTATCGGTACTTAAGCCTGTACTCCCACTGTGATACTCGAGAAGCCAATCGGCTATATCTCTGATTTGGGCTTTTGTAGGGGTCACCCCTAACAACCAAAATTTCTTCCTGTAGTAGAGCGCGGCTCCATCACACTTAACCAGATCCATCACATTTGGCGACTGTGTAACGATTCCCACCGGAGCATCTCTGAGGAGCATGTCACAGAGAACAGTTTGAGTTTGCAAAATATGTTTCTCCCTCCGTTGAGCTGCTAGATCCACTTCCTTGTTGATTTGCACGCCGAAAACTTGAATTAAAAATTCACACGCGTACCTCAAAGGAAATGGAACAAACCTAGGGCTTGTGTGATGGCATACAACTAAACCCCACAATTTTCTCGCCTTCTCCTGAACATTGTCCGACTCCTCCTCGTCCTCGTTGATTGTCACGGACATCACAAGAGAGGCAATCGAACCCATATTGGACATGTACTGTGTGTGGCAACCATGGGGAGATCTCAAAGCGGATCCACAAAGACTCAACGGCTGAGCCAATTTACCATCTTGAAGAACTTGTACGGGTTTGGCCAGACAATCACATATCATTCTGACTTTGTTCCTCATGAAGAGAAACCTCGAAGCTTGGGGTATATCAGTAGCTGGGTAATGCAAGCCGAGATAGGGCTCCAAATCTGGCCTGTGAATCTCGGCAACAACTTCACCATGCTCGTCTTCATGAAATTTATACACCATGACCCGATCATACCCTGTCAACTCGCTTACCTCCTTCACCAAAACATCGCAAAATATATTTATGTTTCCACTTGGTAAAGACTGCAATCTCGAGATGGCTTTGGCAGCGAGCTTGTATGATTTCAGCGCTCCAGCAGCTGTCACCGGCACATCATCCGGATTCACCGGCTCTAAATCTATAATTAAACCCACATCGATTCGATGCAGGATTGCATAGAAAGGCTTACCTGAGGTCTTGCAATGAACCAAAATCGGATTCAGAAGGCTAACCTCCCCGAAATTAGCCGCTTTTTGCAAGGCCGCAGCACCTGTAGAATGAAAAAGGGTTCGAACATCTGTCCCGAAAGTCAGAGCTTCTTGGTGGTGCTCAATGTTTGGAACTGCATCTGATGCCAAATCTAACATTTCATGGGCGTTTTCACTATAAGCAATAACCTTCAAATTTGGCTCGTCAACAGCAATCACACAGCCAAACGACTGAATGAGCCTCCCTCTCTGCATCTTCTGGAGGTAAGCAGACACGGTGGAGGAAGGGACATTGCTGGTGGAGCTCGAAATGTTGAAGTCAATTGAAGCAGAGTAATCAAACTGCTCCGACTCTTCAAAGTCCCCGTGAAGCCTAGCATCAACCGGGGTCTGCGCAACAACACGAGCCTTCTGCTTTGACATAGCAGAGCTGCTCCGAGAGCAATTAGTCCTGTTGGTCGACTTGGACGACATATCTCCTCCACTCTTCTTTCCCTCTAACTTCTCTCCTACCTCACACCCTTACACTACAAACCCATCCTATTATCTCTTCCAATAAGGAATCTCCCACTATGTGCTCTCATATCCTGTTAACTATGAGATAAAATCAAAATCTCAAACCAATATGAGTCCACCTCATGACCTAGAATCTAGTGGACCCAGGAAAAGAAAAGGGGCAAAAAATCCTCCCACCAGCCACCATTAGATACCAAAAAACCAGCAACTTTATCTCCTTTTTTCCACATTCAATCACTCAAAGAAACCAATGGAGGACTCTAGAAAAAGGAAAAATAATTCACCAAACCCTCACAATTTTTGATTCTCACTCCAAAAAAAGGACAGCAATAAAGAGGAAAAGAAAAGCACACCAGAAATGGATTCCACTACAACATCCCCAAAGCAGATCCGTCTTCAAATCCTCCACAAACCCACCTGCAACTCACTAAAAATCAGCAACCCAGATAATCAAAACCCTCCAAAATCAGTGAATTGAACTGCAAAATCCACTGAAACCCACCAGAGACAATCCTCCACAAGGAAAATTCCAAAAATTGAAGAAAACAGGATAAATCCAGAACTCACAGAGAAAGAGGCGGCGAGAGAGAGAGAGATGGGCGTGAAAGAGCAAGAAAATTGCGTATCGTCGCATCAGCGTCGAGACATCACATCAAAGAAGCACGTGAAGCGGACCCAAGTTTCTTGTTCGGGTCAGCCATGAATTTCGACATTGTTACTTCTCCCGAGTATGGATTAAGGAGGTGAAAATCCTCTGTCCGCGTCAGCTGCTTGGAATGGTACAGACAGGAAAAGAAAAAACTGATATGCGTGTATCTCAAGTACGATACGAGAGAATTCCTCAAACACACAAAAACATTTTTAATGGTGGAGACTTAGTTACCATCAATCTTACATCTACTTTCATTTTCCTCTTCCAGCACTTCATTTAAGAAAGGAAAAATGTTACATGAAGTATCAATAATTTTTCACTTTAGTACACTTGATATATTTTTTTAATATGTGTGATGGTTTAACTATTAGTTTTTTTTTCACTTTACTGTACTGCATCAAAATTTTACAATATTTTTAAAAATACCCCTGATCTAAATTGGTGAAATGACAATTATAACCCTGATCGGAAATTAAATTGAAGGACATAATGGTATCTTCAAAATTTAATAATAAGATGAGGAAAAAGAAAAAAAGTATGTGTATGGGATCTCATGGAAGGAGAATGGCGAGGATAAAAGGTGGAAGAGATCAGTAAGGAGAATCGTGTTAGGCTCCGGCGAGGTAAATTGTCAACGGAGTTCATATCTGAATTTCGTATTTGCAAGGTTGTTGACGTAAAGACTCAAATGCTCCAGATTCGCGAGCTTCCCGGTGTCCGAAGGGATTGTGACACTGAAATGGTTGTCGTAAAGCTCCAAGATTCTGAGATTGGTCAAGCCGGAGACGAAGTTATTGATGTTGACGGAGAGAAAATTGGGGCTAAGGAAATGTGGTTTAGTGATTTTTCAAAAATCGAAATTGGGGTTTCTCGCGAAAGTGATTGCTCGACGGACTGTTGTTGCCAGTGAGAGACAAAAATAGCGAATCTCCAGTGAGATGGTTAAAGCTGAGGTCAAGATCAATAAGGCAAGTTAAGGAAGACATGAGTTGGGAGAGGACATAGGAGGCGAGGAAAAACACCTCCAGTAGCGGTCGTTGTGCGGCGAATAGGGAGGTGGCTGGAGTCAGAGGCGAGGTTGCCAGAGTCGAGGGCGCGGTTTATAGGCGGTTGGAAGCAGAGAGATGATTGATAGGTTAGGGATTATGAATAATTTTTAAATTTTTAAATGCGGCAAAGTGCATTTTTTTTCTTTTCAACATAAAATTTAACAAAATTGGACGAATTGTAGTAAAGTGAATTTTTTAATAATTAGGGCAATGCACGTGCTAAAAAGAAATTTAGGTGTAGTAAAGTGAAAATTGATGATACTTGGATGTACTCAAATATTATTTTCCATTTAAGAAATTATTATTACACATAATTTGATATACATTTAAAAAATGAAACAAAACTCTTAAAATCAATTTTAAACCAAATTTTCTAATAATTAAAGAATTAAAGAATAATCGTATACAACTATGATGAACTATATATATAAGGGAAAATTTCAGTTCACTACGGTCAACTATATATGCTACTTTTTAATTCACTACGGTCAACTACTTTTTGTATTAATTCACTACGAAAACGTTTCATTAATGATCACCGTTCTTAAAAGAGTTAAATTTGATATAAAATATGCATATTACCCCTATATTAAGAAATATCAAAAAAAATATTTTATGAAATAAATAATAGAAATTCACTACGTATTTTGTTTATTTTTAAAATCTTTTAAAAAATAAATAATATTGAAATTAGTTTTTTATTATTTATTCCATAAAAAAATTTAAAATAATAATTTGTTAATACATGGTATTTTTGACATTTAATAAAATTTGAAAGTCTAGCAAGACTTCCAATTGTTTTAACGGCATTAGGGTCAAATGACACCCAAATTTTTTTCCCACAGTGAACTAGTTTTTTTATAAAAAAAAACACATCAATCTTATCACTTTACTATAAACAATGTGATGCTCAGCCATCGTCGGTTTATAACCGAACCGACCGATCATCCGTCGGTTCAACTATCAGTTCTGAAGTTTTAATAACCAAATTGGTCATTTTGGTTCAATGGATAGTGAGCACCCTTGATTAGGACTACAATTTTCCATACTTTTTAACTTTTTTTTGAGGAATGAACTCTACACTTAGTTCAAGCCAAAAAAGCAGAAAGTTGGAAGCCGGTCTGGAGGGTTTTTGGCTGTGGAGGTCGGTTTTCGTCAGTTTTGTGGCAAGGTCGGTTTTTCTAGCCGGCAGCCCTAGGCTTTCGACAGCGGTTTTGGCGGTGGTGGACGATTTTTCGCTGGTTTTGTGGTGTGGTCGGTAGATCGGAGAGGTCTTTTTTTATTTGAGGTTTCGACCCCGGATCTATTGCCCTCTCTAGATCTGGCTCGCTTTCAACGGTTTGCAGTCTGCGTGGTTTGACTTCTTTTTCACCGGGCCCATTCGGATATTCCCTTAGATAATATCAAGACCAGCATTGAGTTGTGAGGTTTCTATGAACCGGGACACGCCGAGAAACCCATGAATGAGTGATTATCGGATACTCCAGTGGGAGTTGCTTGAGGAGTAGTGTCTGCTGAGGTGCATGGGCTCATATGAGAGGATGTCCTCCCAAAGATGGTAGAATGGTGGTATGTGTTTTTTTGTTTGTGTTGTAGTGGGTGTGTTGTTAGTTATTGTTGGGTGTTTCGTGTTTTATTTCTAGTTTGTTTAGCGGCTCTCAGAGTATCTGACATGTTTAGTTGGTTTAGTAGTTTTAGTTTCGGTCGTCGGTATGTCTGACGTGGTTGTCTGAAGGTGTCTAGAAAGATAGGGTGTCTTAAGGCTACTTTTTACTATACACGGCTGATACTCGATCTTCGGATACATAATATATTCCGTCTTGTGATATCAATAAACTTCGATCTGCTTTAAAAAAACACAACACTTAGTTGTTTTACATGAATGTTACACCAAATTGGCTAAGTACACCAAATTGCCTATAAATCGTATACTCGTATGTGCTTTTTCTTTGCAGGTCACTTTGTCTCCACCCAAAAGTGTTTGCTTTAACTGGAAGGGTTTTGGCAATGGCCAATATGGCCGGACAAAGTTATAATTATAAAAAGGCAGTGTGTCCAGATAGTAAATTATAGAAAGTGGAGGCCAATCTGCCATCAAATATTAATTATTTTGTTTGTTTTCCAAATAGTAAATTATAAATAGTGGAGGTGTATTATCCTAATTTTGCAAAAAACAACTGACATGTACTACTGTTACTTTTATACAAGTGAATGTAATTCATCATTTTTAAGGGATAATCCCAAAAAAGTACTATGTTGATTGATATTTTTACAAAAAAAATGCTTTATTTGTTAATTGCAAAAAGATACCTTGTTGTTTACATATTTTTGCAGAATGTATTATTTTTGTAAAAATAATAAAATTGCCCCTACAATTAAGACTTATAACATAATTTAAAAATAATAAATTTTAACTTACAATTAATTTTAAGGGTAATTTCGTTATTTTTATTAAAATACACACATTTTGCAAAAATATGTAAGAAACAGAGAAACAATCATGTACAAACTAGGTGAAGTGTCCGAACTGGTGAAACTTTTGCCGTTGAGGGTGGAATGTTTGAATTCAGGTGGAATTTTTGCGCTAAGGGTAAAACTTTTGCGAACTGAAAAAACATCGCGGGTCAGCCTTCCTGGACATGTGTCGCGCGCCGAGACAACGCGCGCGCAGATTTCCACTGATCTAACGACTGAGATTGGTTCGAACGGTTTAGACGTTTGTGCTAGTTTGTACTGGATTGTATCCTTAAAAAACATGTCACTATTTTGCAATTAACAAACAATAGGACACTTTTTTGTAAAAAACATCAAACAATAGGATATTTTGTTGCAATTATCCATTTTTTAAAATATATATGTGACAAAAATGTCTTTGAAATTATTGTTTATAAAATAATAATAATAAATTTTAAATCGAGCTCGGTGATTTTTCTCTTTACTCCAAACTTGTCTTGATTTGAAATCTTACACATGTATTAATGGCGGGCAAGTGAGAAAAAAAACTCATAAACTCGAGTTGATTTTTCAATACTTTTTAAAAATACATTAATTTTAAGGTCATTTTTTGTCATTTTTGACAAATATACCCATTTTGCAAAAAAAAGGAAGTAAATTCTCAACCACTTTTTTCTTGTAAAATCTGAATAATACACACACTATGCAGAGACTAATAAGAATGTCAAAGATATGTGAATATATATTGCTTGAGTTTTGGAGTTGAGTTTCAATAATATTAATTATATATGTTTTTTTGTAGGCAATATTTGTACCAAGATGTCTAGTAAATGTAAAAAAATATTTTAAAATTCTCCTATCATTATCTCCTCTACTCCGCTGGAGCCGAGGCATCACCTGAGCTTCGTTCGATGGTGAGGAGATTCGCGAACCAAAGGGGAAGAGAGAAACATAGTCTATGTTAATCGGGGATAGGGTCACGTGAATTTTAAAAAACACGTTACCCTATACCCGCACAACGGATAGTGCAACACAGGAGTGAGACCTAAAACAAAGTTCACTGTTATAACACTATGAGTTCTATAGTCCACCATGGTAAGTGGTTTTTGTACCTAGTAACATATGGGTCTAAAATTAAACAAAACTAACAAATTACTGCAATAAATTGTTAACTTAAAACTTCTGTCATTTACATAAGTAAAATGCTAAAACATAGACGATTTGATAAAAAGAGATAAACAAAGCCAAAGATCAGAGTCATGTTCCTATATTTCATGTTTATGGGATAATGCTACCAAATTCAATCTCATCATATGCAAAGAAAATAGCTCACCACAATCACTGAAAAAACAATAACAACACAATTCAGCAATTCAGTGGAAGAAGAGTCTCATTCCTTGTAATCAACACAGCAAGAAAACCCAAACCAAGAAAAACTACAAACAAGTGAAGAGTAGAAGTAATTCAGACCTCGTTGGTTCATCGTTTAGAGTACATTCTGGCGAACTCCATGCACAACTGCCGATCCCTGTCATCTCCCCATCCGCCCCAACCCTTAAAACCAGCTCGATAGCCATATTGGTTGTCGTAAACAAACACGTTCCATTCTGGTTTTATGTTCACCACTCTATCAGTTCTTCGCAATCTAAAATTCACAACGCCATCATCAACGCCAGCAGCATTATCCTCTTGGCCCTGGTGCAGGCCGCAGCTACCAAAGTGAATTGCGCTGGTTCTAGGGCCTCTCAGCGTGTAAACCGGTGTACCAAACGAAGGATACACCGTCGCCCACATTGTTATATCCCAATTGTAATCGTCAAACGAACAGAACTCGCTCGCCCTCTTGTGGATTTTCCTCCAAACAGTTCGGTTAAACGCATATCCCACAGCGATCAAGCTCTCCCAACCTTCTCCTTTAGACTTCACTTTAGAAGGCGCTAGATTCAACGCATAGCACTCGGGGCATTTTCTAGGTTTCAGTTCCGCGAGCACCTGCAGGTTGCGATAAGCATTGGGGAAAATGAAGTGATCCTCCTCTATGAAGAGGATATGACCCGAGTGGCCGCGAGTCTCCTTCAATCCGTCACACACAGTGTTCATCATCCACCACCAATGGTGCTTCAGCGACACAATCTTTGGTGACCGGTGGTTTCCATACTGATCAGGATTCCCCTCACAATGCCTCCTCGACGAAACATCTTTACCCTTGCAATCGCCCGGTGAGACACCCGGGAAGCTATCGGGGAACAGATGAGGCGAGTAAGGGGCAAATATCTGCTTCACTTGGCAAAACCTAATCCCTCTCACAATCTCGTTCATTTCCTCGAAATAACCGTCGTGACTAACTATCAGCATTGTCTCGCTAATTCCCACAACAAGCGACAAGCTGTTCACGACAACTTGAAGATACTGCGGCCGGTTATGCACATACAGAACAATGACAATACGATCCTTAGCTAAATTGGGAAATAGATCAACATTTCTTGGGGGCAAATTGTTTTGCTTTTCCAATCGAACCGACAATGTGGTCTGTTTGGGAAGTTTTGGTTCTTTCCTAACATGATAATGATTCAATAGAGGCTTCAAATCTTCATGTGATTCACCCAAATGCTCAGGCACAAAAACTTGCACTCCTAAATGTTTTAACAAGAAACAACAATAACCCAATAGCCAGAACTGTAACCAAAATTAGAGACAGTAGGCCGCGAAAAGCCGCGTCTTTCAGGCGGTGTCTCCTCCGAGAACGCATAGATTATAAACCCACAAAAACAGATTGAATAAACAAATGCTTCATCAACTTCAAAGCTCGAAAACAAGAAAAAATAAAATTTAAGCAATCAAACCAACAACATATTGAAAGGACCAAAAGGGTATGAAAAAACCTAAAACCTCTTCCCAAGTAAAGCACCCATATTTCGATGACTGAAACCCAGAAAAACGGCGAATCAAGAGACGCCCAGTACTGAATAAACCAAATGACGAAATGGGAAGTCGCCAAATCTCGAATCCGAGCATCGGATCGATCAACAGAGGATCGAAACGACGAGTGTGGGCTGATACATGAAAATTTCCAGGTGGTTCTGAGCACTAAACCAAACGGAAACTTCATAGGGACGACCAAAATTCTAGAAAGCCTAGTATATCTTTACGAAAATTACAAAAATACCACTTCCATTCGAGAAGATTACCAAGAGTAAATATGTCATTTAGAGCGTTAGTTTATATTTTGTACGATTTAATTTACTAAATTTTCAAAATCAGAGTCGCTTACTGTCATTTATTTTTCTTTAGTTTGTTCAGATTTTTTTGCCTGAATTTATTGTGGATTGAACAGTAGTTTCATTCATTTTTGAAATGTAAATGAACTACACTAATAATAAAAAGGGTTAATTACATTTTGTCCTAATTGTATTTTTTTTACACTTTGTCCTAACTGTGTTAGATTTTGGATGAAATTTTTTTAGTTTTTTTTTAAAAAGACCAAAATACCCTTAGGGTCTTCTTCCCTAATTGTTAATAATATGTTGAAACTTTCGAATGACATAACTCTCTTATATGAGCTCTGTTTCGGGCTCATAATATATCAAATCGAAGAGAATCATAAGATCAACAATTTCGAAGAAAAAAGGTTTTGTCTAAAATTTCATCCAACGACAACAAATTTTTTACCCTTTAAAAAAAATTTGACCAACATTTAACAGTGTTAGAGCAAAATGTTAAAAAACGTTATTAATAATTGATTATTTATATTATTAAAATTTTTGGTAATAATTATTTATCACGTAAAATTAAATCAATTGTTAATAATATATAGACAAATACTTCTTTCTTCAAAATTGTTGATCTTCCAATTTTCTTCGATTTGATATACTATGAGCCCGAAACAAAACTCGTATGAAGAGTTATGTTATTCGAAAG
>JAYMTP010002416.1:0-19862 GCA_036897365.1 Geranium brycei
CACTCCCAGGGCGATCATCGGCTTCTCCAGGAACCGCTCGCACTCGGAGCTCGCTTGCTGCCTCAGCCACACGCCCGCCAGCAGGATCGGGATCCACAGCACCAACGTCACTACGTTCATGATCCCGATAACGCTGTTGCTCAACCGAACCATAATGATTGCTGATGATGTTGTTAGCTGATGTTGTATTTAATTTTGTGAAGTTGATGAACTGATGCTTTGCTATTTAAAGGGGTGGTTTTATTTGAGAGTTGGAAGTATTGGTTTCGGACAAGGTACCTTTTTCGTGAGTCCGAAATCGGATTACTAATTTTTGTAGACTTATTTCACCGGCAGTTATATCTTTTCCTCTATTAAATATCGTTTCTAAAGTATCAAGATTCGGTTACACATTTCATAACTGATTTTTTTGTGTCGTTTATAATCATTGTGATGCTTTCTTTATTATGTGGAATTTAGGTTATAAATTATCAAGGAATTTGGGTTATAAATTATGTGAAAGCTAACATAAGTGGGGAAGGTAAACTTGAGGTAAGAGAGACTTTTGCATTAGACCCCGATCTTGAAGAGGCTCCAAAATACCCAGCTGGCCAGCCCAATATCAAAAGAGGTCTATTTTTTTATCATCTCAGTTCAATAACATTGAAGCCTAAATATTATCTACCTTGAAGTCATATATACCAACTATTACACTAGATAGCATTGGCAGCCTAATAACATAAGTTTTATACGTGATTCATCTTTCACGAAGAGAAGCGTCGAAGTCGAAGCGATGGCGCCGAAGATGAGTCGTCGATGTGGAGAAGAACGAGGCGACAATGGTTGTCGCCCTATGGAGAAGAATATGGTGACGCATCTGTTTCTTCTCCAGAGTCCAAATAACTGAGATAGGTTTTTTAAGAAAGCATAACCTCAAATTTTATTCACTGCAATTTTATGGTTTGTTTTCTAATTTCATCTCAATTCTCCAATTCAAGTTTTCCACTCACTCAGTCTTAAATTCTAGTGTTCTACGATTTTTGAACTGAACAGATTCTGAAAATTTGAGGTTAGGATTTCAAATTTTATATTCATATTGTTTTTAAATTTTGAGGGTTATTGGGGATTTTTGATTTCGGGTGTAAATATTTTAGGGTATTCATATTGGGGATTTTTAACTTAATGGGATTTCTGATTCATATTCATATTGTTTTATTCATTTTTTTGTTTTACTTATCCATATTTTTGTCTATTGAATCATTTTTTTTATAAGGATTTCATATTTATATTCATATTGATTGGCCCATTTTTTGTTTTATTGTTCCATCTTATTTTTTATAATTTTTTATTGTGGATTTCCGATTCATATTGTTTGACTTGTTGGGAGGTAAATTATTTCATGAACAAGAGGATCAACTCGAGAAGAAAATGGTAGTATGGTATTTTCTTTTTAAAAGAAATGTCTCGTTTCAAAATTTTGCCTTAGGCCCTGGTTACCTAGAGACGACCCTGAACTTGAGTGTTCTTGATGGTTATGATTCCTTGCCATTTTGAAGGAATTGGATTGGGGTGATAATAAAGTACAGTTTTGGAGGCTTCCTGGACTTCAAAAGGTGGTTAAATGTTTGGAAAAGTATTTATCCAAGTGCAAAGTCAACTGGTGTTGTCAAAATTATGGAAAAAGGCAAGATGTTGGAAAATGTTTGAGTTACAATTTCTGCAACATTGGTGTTATTATTGTCATTGAGGATAGACTACAGGCAGTATACACATTCCTCATTCAGAATTTCTTCTAGTTCATATTGGTGAGATAAGGGAGGAAGTTATTCGTTAACTGAACAGAGGGTCTTATGAAATGTCCATTGCTTACACGGTGTTGCTGGAAAATTTACTGCACTTGGCATTTTCTTTACCACCGCATGAATAATTTTTCAGTCGGGTTGTTATTGATTGCAGCTTACTCATGCCTACTCAAATGAAGATGTTGATCAGGTATTTGCGTTGGAGTTTTCCGGTAATAATTTCAAACATAAGATTTTTATTCAAGTGCTTAGATACATTACGAGTGCCGCCCAACAGCTGGGCAATATTGCTTCTTCAATATAATATTCTTTTCTGGTTAGTACGTATGTTCTCTCATCACAAGAAATTATTTCTTGCTTATTGGTGGTTTCGGATATTACATATGCTTCATCTATGATCACTGATCAAATGACAGACTCAATTGTTGATATTGCATGGAGTGAGAATATGATTGATCATAAGAATTTGAAGAATCTTGGTCTTAAGAGAGTTCTCATTTGTTTTCGGAGAAGCTATTTTTGTATAGGAACTTCCTTATATGTTCTATTTCTACGAGCCTCATTACGATTTATTTCAAGGAGCAGGGGAATGGTCACATAAATCCTTAATGGGCCAAGTCACAGATAACCAAGATCCTCCTTATATGAAGGAATTGGAGAAGGCTCAATCTATTGATACCTTGTGGTTGGCTTCTCAGCTAGAGTTATGTCACTATGGGTCGATGCATGCTTCTGAGGTGAATTCAGTCTCGTTGAGTTCTTGCAATGCTCACTCTATTTTTTCTTTTGGCATATCAAGTTCACGAGTAACATGGCCAACGCTTCACTACATGTGCAAAAGGGGAATTCATATGACAACTCAGGCATTGGTCCAATGTAGCAACTCCTTTCTCGAAGACTCTGCTAGGGAGTTCGCCTTTGACCTCAACAAGCAATTCACAATTCCGATTTGTCTTCGTGAAGACACCAAACTTTTGAAGGAGGGGGTAGTGTTACAGGTCAAATTATCTGGATATCTGAATGGGGTGATCTCTATAGTTATTTATGGGCTTATTTTTAATAGTAGGGTTGTCCAGTCCATCTACTTTATTATTGTTATTTTTGTGTAGTATCTCATATATACAGAACAATCATGTGCTTTTGGAGTTAGAAAATGGATATCACATTTCTCATAAAATATATCTCTCTCGCTCCTTTCTCTCGTACCTCTCAACCCTAAATCTCAATTTTTCTCTCTATCTCTTTTATTTTCTTTTTTGTTACATTTTGGGTCGTATCACATTTCCTCAACATCTATGGTTTTCGGAAGGGGCGAACTGGTTATAAACCCCAAGGAGATTGCGATTTGCGGCCGATTTTATCCCTGATCTTAATTCAAGTGATTTTCAAATTTGGGCTTTGCATTGATGATTACATTGTGTCCAGTTCTTGTAAGGTTCATAGAAATTACAATTCAATGCAAATACTGGGTTTAATTACGGTTTAGTTTAATTGGTATGAATTATATCAAATTTGTGAACTTGTCTTGTTCAATTTTATACAGTATCAACAAATTTATGTGAACTCGTTTTTTAATCTGACGTCGAAGGAGAGTTTAACAGGATGGCAGCGTAAAGAGGACAGAGAGGTGAGGGATAAAATGAAAAGAGGGGGGCAAATTGGTCATTTCATAATTTTTTAAATTTTGAAAAGACAAATATGCCTTTCATGAACCATATATAAGTTCAATTTGTTATTAAATCTAGGGTAAAATAGTCATTATATATTTACTAGATGATTGTTCGATTTTGAAATTATATAACGAGAGCATTTTGGACATTTTACGTACCAATTATGTTAGATTTAACGAAATTATCTTAAGTGTAACAAAAAAAATAGTTGGGCATTGGTAAACAACATTTTATAATTGGGTATAGTACAAAGAGAAAAATGAGAAAAACCTGCCCTATTATACTATTACACTTTTGGATGATGGTGTTGTGTACTTTGTTAATGATAAAAAATGTTATGGATTTTGATTTTTTTTAAAAGAATGTGTATATATCTACAAAACTGACCAAATTACTCGTGATAATAAGAATAATATTTTTTTCAAAAAATAATTTTAAGAAAATAGTCTGAACTTAAAAATAATTTAACTAAAAAATTAAATTAAAATCTTTTTTTTTACACAAATTTTAGTTAAAAGATATTGTTTTAAAAAACTTTCAAAAATATATATGTTTATTTAGAAAATAATTCATAATGTTAAAGATTTACATGCAATTTGTAGAGCACGTTTTTATCATTACCCAGCCCTATCTTGTAAAAATTTGATATGTGTTTGCCATTTTTCATTAAATTAAAAATAATCTTAATTTAATATAGATCATAAAGATCAAATGGAGCACACGGAAGAAGAAGAAGAAGTGGGAAAAGAAACCAAAAACAATATTTATAGTCCATATAAATCATATGGAGGAGTGCACAAACTATACCAAAGCTTATTGTGACTGTAATCTTGAAACAAAAAAATGCATAGACTAAATGTGAATCCACCAAAACTAGCTGGTATGTTATAGCCTGTGGTGATTCTGTCGCTTCCATGAATTGTCCTGCCTGTTGTTCCTGAAGGCACAGCATCCGATGGAGTAGACAATAATGAGGAAGACGAGGAATATAACGTTGACGAGCGCCACCCTCTTCCAGTCGCTTTTGATGTTGTCCAGCACTCCTGCCTTGCACGACTCGCAATCAAAGCATAGTGTAGCCGAGTTGTTATCCCACTTGTTACAATCAGGATTCGCGTAATTCCCACCGGTCTCATTCCAGTTCGTAGGTTTCACGTAAGTGAAGCTGCAGTCGTTCGAAGGCTTGCAGCATCCAGACTGCAAATTCAATCAAATTTCAAATTTATTCATCCCAAAGTTGAAGAGAACGTATGTTTTAAAAAAGACTCATTTGTAGATTCATGACGTTCCAAGAGAATGTCAAACTCATGGTTTCTATGCTTACATCATACTCCAACAAATAGTATTAAAATTGCATATAATTGCAAGCACATTTACAACTTCAGCGTCGTAAAAATCGCTAGACACTAGTCAGTCGGAAAGAGCTTTTTAGGAACTATTTGAAGATTCCTCAAAAATAAATTGAATTAAAAGATTAATCAAGAGTTAGAGAGGATTAATCGAAGACTGGTGGTCAAACAAGTCGTGAATAAAAAAATCGAAAAAAGATTGAGAGTGATCAATGGTACCTGAAGGGGGGAGAGGCGTAGAGAGTTGAACTGGTGGACGGAGTCGATAACGTAGGCGGTGGAGAAGTCCTCGCAGACCTTGGAATCAACTAGGCAGCTCCTGATCTTGCTCCAGTTGTTGTTGGCGGAGACCCTCTTCTGCAGCCAGTTGGAGTAGTCCCCGAGGCGGTACTCCTTGTATCCCTTCCCCGAGAGGGCCTCGCCCGCGCCCTTGTTGGTGACGACAAAGGCGAAGATGGTGAAGCAGAAGAGGAGGACGATGAGGACAAACATGACGAGGAGGTACACCCACAGCAGCCACGTCACGCGGCAGCACGCGCCCACGAAGCCTGCGATCGAGACCCCCATCAAGAACCCTCCCAGGGCGATCATCGGCTTCTCCAGGAACCGCTCGCACTCGGAGCTCGCTTGCTGCCTCAGCCACACGCCCGTCCACAGGATCGGGATCGACAGCACCAACGTCACTACGTTCAGCACCCCAACAACGTTGTTGCTCAACCGAACCATAATGATTGATGATGTAATTAGCTGATGTTGATTGTATTTTGTCAAGTTGATGAATTAATAATGAGGCTTTGTTTGCTATTTGAAGGGGTTTTATTTGAGAGTTTCGGAGAAGGTATGTGCCTTTTTCGTGAGTCTGAAATCGGATTAGTAATGTCTATAGTCTTATTTCACCTGCGGTTTTATCATTATTTTTTTCCTCTATTAAATATTGTTTCTAAAATAACAAGACTCGGTTTCACATTTCATAACTACTGATTTTTTGTGTCGTTTATTGTGATGCTTTTTTTTTAAATTTTGGATTCCTTAAACTAGAAGGTTTAGTTTTTAAAGGGATTCATCGAATGAGATATTTCCTATTTTTTGTTTGTCATTACTTCTCTGGGAATTAGCAATGTACTTTGACATTAATTAATTTGTCAATTTTAATAATCTTATTTTACCAAAATGGATTCATGTGGTCCACAATAATTAAGAGCTTGTAAGGAGGTGGACTAATAGATATTTTAGATAATACTATGTCAATTATTATCTTATATTTCGATTTTTGGAATTCTCTTCCAAAGAGAATAGAAAAAAAATGGCAGATTTTGTTGTTTATAAGCGGAAAAAGTATGTATAAGTAATATAATGATTACATGAATGTAGACAAATTAATATCAAGTTGGTATGATGACATATGTATATGTCATAATGGTTGTTAATAAATGTTGAAGTAATTAACTGTCCATGTACATATGTACTAGCCAGAATGGACATAAACATCAAAGTAGAGGAGAATAAATTACGTGAAAAATGTAAAATGTATTATGTACTATGTACTATAATAATTGTTCATATGTTGTATATCTTGTTGACGACTTTAAAATGTTCTATATATTTTGTTTTTCTTGCAAACTATATGTATTTTCTTAAAAATACTAACGAAAAAATGTCTTACGATCAGAATTACATTTTCTTTATGATCTACAAATATATTTTTCTTTGTTTTTTCATGTTAAGTGTATGTACATTTTTTAAAATGATAAAATTATCCACCAAAGTAAAACTTAAATTACTATTAACTAAAAAATACATACATTTTACAACAAAAAAATCATAACACTTTTTTATCATTAATGAATTATCATTATATTTTTTAGTTAATAGTAATTTAAGTTTTACTTTGGTGGATAATTTTATCATTTTAAAAAATGTACATACACTTTACATGAAAAAAAAAGTTCATAACACTTTTTTGTCACATAAATTAACCCGTGAAAAGAATTTGAGAAAAAAGAGAGATATAAATAAGAAGAGTCACGTCCTACTAATATAATTGACATTTTATTTATGAAACCCGATTCGATATATAAGACTCATTTTACATAACATTGAATGATGAGGGAGAAGTTTTCACCTCCTCCTCAAATTCAAGCATTTTCAAAGGTATTTGATATTATTTGAGCTACCTTTATATATGAATTGTATGAATTTATCATAAAATTGAGTCGTATATATCGGATCGGGTTTCCCAAATAAAAATACAAAGTTATTAGTTGAGATTGGCTGATCTTCCCTTCAAATACTATGTTTCAATTCTTTTAATGTAAAATTAATCTTAACTTATTCTTTTTATGCTTGTACATGTGTAAAGCTTATTTTTTTTATTCACACATATGCAAAAGTTGACGAGAGAGGACTTGCTAGGCTTTTTTGGATTTCCAAATTAAAAAGAAAAACATAACTCGTAAGAACTTAACACGGTGTGTGACTCGCAAAATAAACCCAAAACAAATATCCACGTTTACCTTTCGTTCTTGGCTGATCTATTATTAAATTATTATACGCGTTTCAAGGGACTAAACCTTTCTAATTTTTTCACCTATAATGCCACGTGGAAAATTTTAAACTTAAAATAGATAAAGTTCAATTGCGACGTAATTGACATTTTCAAAAGCCATGCAAATATGGAAAAAAGGAAGTTTATTTATCTTCCAAGCTAATCTAATTTTGCAGAAAGAGATCACGTATTAAAATTCAAGTAAACAGAAACATCTTCGGTTGTACGTGAGTTGTTTCTCGGGTAACTTATTAGGTTTAATACTTTTATAGATAATTAAGATCGTGGTAAATAATTAGTCAAAATTTCATACCAGAAATTATCTGTTTCTCAACTTTCTTTAAATTACCAAAAATTTAACAGTGTTAACTATTTTGAATATTCTATTTTTGTAGAAATGATAAAAATACAAATGTATTTAAAATAATTTCTCTTTGAAAAATCATTTTTATAAAATAAATAATAATAAAATGATTTTTAAAAAGTTTAAATAATATTTTAAAATTTTTCTATACAATCCTATTTTCATCATTTCCAAAAGTAAGAGAATTTTCAAAAAAGTTAACAGCGTTAAATTTTTGTTAATTTAAGTAAGGGGAAAAAATCATATTTTCAATCAAAGGGAGTACTTAAGTGAAAATTGCATATACTTTGGAATCATCCCAAATACGAATGAATTTGTCCACGGTTAATTTGTCTTTTGAATTTATCAGTAGGTTCAAAATCTTTGTTGGGTCATAGTTATATACGGGCCCAACTGAACGTAGAGGGTTTTAGGGTTCAGTTTCTCATTCACCTCTTACCCGTTAAACTTCTACTATATTGTTTGAAAAGTCTCATTACATAAATTATATATGTAAACGTATTTCATATTATTTAATGTCGAGTTTAATAGTTTTGAAATTGAAACTCATGTTGATGCGGTCACAGATTAATATACTTATTAATTTTAACCATTTTATGCCTTATTGTACAATTTTTCCAACATTTAATCCATACATTCACTCTTCTACGTACATCGATCTAATTAACTAGGGTTGAAAGGTCACGGACAGTTGGGACAGAGTTTGTATTATGTTTAATTCACACTTTAAATAGATTTGATTTTTTTTTGTATTCCAAGGAATGCTCCCAACTACAACATTAACCATAAGAAATTTCTTAAAATTGTCAAGTGGATGAGAGAGGGCTGTAGATTTAGTCAAGTAGATAAAAACAACAAGGTCCTGCAATTTTTATAGCATAATATTATCATCTGTTTTTATATTGCCGTATTTTGTCAATTATTTTATAAGACAGTTGGCATATTTAACTCAATGTTCAGTTGACAACTACGAATTTTTCGAGGTGGCGGTCAACACAAACAACTGGGAACATAAATTTGACTTATAGCCAAACATACTCTAGACAATATATCATCAATATTCGTTCTTTAAAAAGAATAAATCATCTTAATGATCAAAAAATTACAAACTAAAAAGACTGTTATGGCAAGAGAAATCGAGGAAGCAATTGGAGATGTTTGAGGCGACATTATGAGATGTTACAAGCGAGTTGAGCAGAGTAAGAGCAACTCTAATGAGGTTGTCATTTTGTCATTTTTTTTTTGTAAAATGACAACTTTCAACTCCAGTGGTATTGTCAAATTTGTATTGCATTGCAAGTTGTAATATTTGCTACAATATTTACCAACTCACTGTATCAAAATTGTCATAAATTTAATAATATTATATTGATTTAATCAATGGATGAATGTCAATATTGAAAATTTATAATGAATGCTATTTGCAACAAAATTTGACAACTTGAGTTGGAAATGGATAGAAATATAGCATTGATTTTTAACTTGATTAATAATTTTTGCATTTTATCAACTTTGATTGGAGTTGCATTTTAATAAAAAAAAGTTTTTTTAGTATATCGAGGCGGAGTGGAGCGGGATACCTCGCCCCATTCCCCATCGGATTTGGGAATTCTCCACCCCGTTTCCATTCGAGTTTGGGGATCCCCATCAGAGATTGAGAATATTGCCATCTCTATATTTACAATCTTGATATCAAACCTATTAGAATTTTTGGGGATATATAACTATGGGTAAGGGCACCTCAATGGTTCAACTTTAATCTCGCAATGGCTAGATCTTTGGTTCAAATCATGTTGGGCTGAATTGATGTAATTTTGTTATAAAAATATGAATATGTTTTTTTTGAAAAAAAAGAAGAAGAAAGTAGCCCTTCTTTGCATCATCTCTCATTTTCAGGTTTCTTTCTACGTGGCAAACATTATCTCCCAAATTCCCTTGTTTATTTCTCTTTATTTAATTCATCTATTTGATCTCTAGCTCCAATAGTTTCTTCTTAGAAACTCACCTTCTTTCTCATCTTCCTCCATTAATTTTTAATCTTGTTCTTGAAGTTTTAGGTTCATGTCTCTAATGTTCTATAAAACCATCCTCCTCGGATTATGATAAACTCCACCTGTCATCCCAGAATCCACATTGTTCAATTCTTCATCGTTTTCTTCAAACAATCAGATCGAAACCACAGTGAATATAACTTACCAACTTTACGCGCGCCAGCTTCGGGGAGTTGCCAAAAGTTATAAATCAAAATGATATCATGTTGAAAATTTAAAAATAAGGAGCATTTTGTATAATTTTGCTCCAAATGTATATAATTAATGAGAGGTGTAATTTTCCCTATTTATTTATGACCATATCAAATAAATAAATAAAATAAAGTCTGTATACGAATACAGATTAGTCCAATTCAAGTAATATACTTTTGCACATGTAAAACTGAGTTGTACATATCGAGCCGGACTCCACAACTAAAAGTTTAAGCTGTTAGTCGGGTTTGACCCTTTCCTTTATATACAACCTTTTGATCTCATATTCTTTTAATGTGGAACTTTATTTCTCAACACTCCCCCTCACGTGTATTCTGCACGTGGGCCTTTATCAACTCACTCCCCCTCACGTGGGCCATAGTAGGACATGTCATTTTGCACGCGGGCTTATTTCCCCCCTTACGTAGACCACAATATCAAGTTTACAGATGAGCGGAGCCACATGGAGGCGAGGCCCACCAACACAGGCCCAAATCAGCCCCATCTGATACCATGTAAAACTGAGTTGTACATATCGGGCCGGGCTCCACAGCTAAAAGCTCAAGCTGTTTATTGGGTTTGGCCCTTTCTTTTATATACAACCATTTGATCTCATATTCTTTCAATGTGAGACTTTATATTCTAACATTGTTAGAATAGTTAATTGAATTAGGGTTTTTTATTAGTAGTATGTTTTCTAGTTTGGTTATTTCCTATTGTTCCTTATATAAAGGAACCACCTATTGTAATTCTTAATCAAGTATTCATCAATGATACCAATTATATTTTATAAATTCAAGATGGTATCAGAGGGTTAGTTTCGATCCAAGTCGTGTGTGGCTTTGCCCACTCGTTAATTCTCGTTGACGAGTGGGCAGGACAAGACAAAAAAAAAACAAGGCAGAAGAAAAAAAAGAAGTTTATGAATTACTGTTCATCGTGCACTATTCACGTGTCACTGTTCACGTGCACTGTTCATCCCGAATTTTTCAGATCTGTTTCTTGTTCAAGCGTTCTCCGGCGACTGTTTTTAGTCACGTCCACTCTGGTTAGACTCATAGGTCCCTGACAAGTTTCTTCTAAGCAGTTCGAGGAGTTTTATGTCCACCGCCAGCAAGTGAAGTTTTTGCAACTCAAGTCCGATCGTTGTGTTATTCTCCGGTCTCTGTTAGTCGCGCGTGAGTCCCACGCGCCGCCATAGTCTTTGATGCTCTTTCGCAAAGTTTTCAGCTCCTCTAATTTTGCTGAGTTTGCACTTTCGTAATTGCTTGAAATTGTTTCGCACCGACATAGTTGGTTGAAAAGTTTGATGATTCTTCTTAAAAATCACCTTTCCACCGTCGTTATGCGACGTAGTTACCGCACCGTCATTATATGACGTAGTTGCTTGAAAAGTTTGGTGATTGATCTTAAAAACACCTTACACCGTTGATATGCAACGAGTTGCCGCACCGTCATTATATGACGTAGTTGCTTGAAAAGTTTAGTGATTCTTCTTAAAAATCATTTGTTCTCATGTCCGTAAAATCGACATGATTGAAGGTGTTTTGCATCGTCGTTGTTCGACATAGATGTTTGCTTTTCTATTATTCTTGCTTCACGCGCAAGACTCGTGTTTTACAGTTTGCACGTGAGGGGGAGTGTTAAAATAGTTAATTGAATTAGGGTTTCCTATTAGTATTATGTTTCCTAGTTTGGTTATTTCCTATTGTTCTATATATAAAGGAACCACCCATTGTAATTCTTAATCAAATATTCATCAATAATACCAATTATATTTTAGAAATTCAACAACACAAGAGCAAATCGGCCTAGCTACATTTCAGATTTAAGTTCCTTCTGGTAGGTGGAAAACTTGCCAATGAATACACTAAACCAACCCTTAGTCTTGTATCATATAAAGATAAAGAGTAACCAAGATAGTATTGCACAGTTTATTTCAGCAAATTATCGTCACAGCACAGCTGAGAAAGAATGAAATAGTATCAGGTAAAGAACCTAATAAAAGTATGCAAACTGGACCCTTCAAGCACTCAACTAATTCACCCATATTCAATATGGTTTTGTAATTCGAAAATAACCAAACCAGGCGTCCATGGGTGCCTTATTCACATGCAACTAGTCAAACAGCTCAAAGAGGTCCTGGGAAAGTCCCATTCTCCCTCTGCTCGTTCCACCGAGACACCTGCATACAGATATAAATAATAACAGTCAAATAGTGGACTTTTAACATACCTTAATTAATTCGAGTAAATAGAAAGAACACGTGATGAGACCTCATTTACCACCTAATTAGTGCATACATAAGGAACTACACTGCTAATCCCCTAAAAAATTTAAATGATGCAGCTGAATTGATGGGATATGCAGCTATATTACATATAACTTGATCAGATCATAATTCGCATGACACTATGTTGCCACAAATTTATGGGAGGGGTGGTATCATATATGTGTATATGGTGTATTATTATTTGTTTAAAAGTAAGATTACATGGAATGACATTGAACACATAAATTGGCATGCCATTTTCTACAAAATAAAAAATTGCACACCATTCAAGACATCTTTTTCCGACAAATGAAGATATAACTTCAATACATATGGAGACTTTACAATAAATAAAGAGCACAATATACTTGAATAATCTCACTTAGTAATAATGGGTAATTCTTATCATTGCTGGTATCCTTCAATATTTTGCAGTAGTGATATTTTATACCATTCAAGGCCATATTTAAGAACCATTAATTTTCCCATCAGTACATCATTCATTTCCACCTTATTTAACGAAAAAGGCAGAGGAAGTCAAGGTTTTTGATGGAAAAGGGTAAAAAGGAGCTAATACGATTTACTAATTTGTAGAAGATTCATGAGGCAGTGAGAATTGCAATTATACAGATTTTACATCAGTTGTTAACATTAGACAGCTCACCCAACACAAGGAAAAGAAGAAGGCATAGATTAAATGATCATTAGATGTTCATATCTGGGGCATCACATTGAAGCTGTTTTATTTTTGGTGTAAATGAAATTTTAAGATAATGTTAGGGGAAACAAGTCAATGAGTGATTGGTGACAAAGCATTAGTAAAGTATAAGCAAATGGTATTGGGAACACATTGTTAGTAAAGTATAGAAAATCGAGTTTTGGCTAAATGTCATAACATCCTATAATCTAACAGTAACGCGGCTGCATCATCCCACCATCAAATGTATATATTAATCATATGTTTAAAATAAGTATAAAAAATTTAAGGCCAATATTTTACGAACAATCTACCCTAATATTGTGATCTGATTAAGATATTGGGAATCCTAGAAACGTAAAATAAAGCAAACTAATAGAATATTTGCCATCTGAAAGTTATGTGCACAAGTTGATTCCCTAAATCATGTACGAGGGTTGATTTAATAGAAAATGCTAATTAATTTTTCAGATAAACATAAAGTTCCATTTTTTCTTAACTTTTATTTCAAGGAATTTAAAATGCTAAACAATTGCCATGCACTTCTTATATCTATAACTGCATCCATTAATGAGAACTATCTTTTAACTATGAGAAAGAAAAGGGAGTCATCAAAACAGTCTGATGTCACCAACTTACCCCACTTCATGAATATTTCAAGTGTTAATTGATTCTTATAACTTAGTATCAGTCATTGAATAAAATGCCTGACAAATAATTAAACGTGGTTACAGGTCTGCGACAATTCAATAAGCTAGCTAGATCTACTTACCCATTCATCAGGGCACAAGGAACGGTAGTACTTGGCAAACTTTCCACAATCTGAAGCGTTATCGCCTTTTGCTGACAAACACCTGAAACCAATGTAGTGTGTCAGAAGAAACAAAATTCCCGTGTTCTTACTAGAAACCCACTTCCCTACTAGCGCTGATACCTGTGAAACTCAATGTAGCGTGTGAAACAGTGTCTGGTTTGATTTGTTGTTGGGAACCGAAAGTCGGCAGGGGCGGTTTTCAGCTCAATCTAAGAGATGAAACAACAGAATCAGCTTAAAATTAAGATCTTTAGTCAGATGTTTGTGAATACGGGTAATTGTCACAAAACCAACCAAAAGAAAAGAACATGTTACTTTCTAAGGTATAAAGAGTTTATAATCCTGATTATCAGAGAAACACCCTAATACGAATTCATAAATTTCAACCATTTCTGAAAAATGATTAGACCCTCCAGGCAAACTCTACAAGTTAATTACAATATCTATTTGCATGTAAAATGAAACAGAGTACAATATCGAGACTACAAGGAAATGAAAGAGTAATTGTTCAAAGACTCAAATTGCATATTGTATTTACATCCCTCGATAGGTTCTCTAAAAGAAAATCGGAAAAATGTGAAATATTTGTTCAGAAATGGCCCAGATTTTCTCACCATTTCCTATATTCCCCACCAATCGTTCCCAAAAACGAACCCCACAAACAGCAATTTCCTAAACCTAATCAATCAAATGGTTTCAAACAACAAATATTCAGAAAACGAAGAAACAATCAAGGAATTCTTCGATGGCGCATCAGTGATTCATTGTTTGCATCAACAGATAAACCCAGAAAAACATACGAATTCTTCTATCGCGCATCATTAAAGATGAATTGAAATCTTCAGAAAATAGAAGAAAAAATCAGAAATTTATGAATTTCGTTAGAAGTTTGGGACGCAATTGGTTAAGGGAAAATCAAAATTGAGATGATTCTAGTTGATTTCTGGGAAACCAAAAGGGTTGCGATAGGATCGAATACCATACCTCGTCCATGACTGATTAGATCAAACAATGAATTCCACGAACAAAAATGAGAATGGGAAGGCTGAAGGGCGGCTCGTCAATATAAAATGGGTAGGGTATTTCAATCCGATTCGTTCAGCAACCAATCAGATACAACACTTATATATATATGGGCAGGGGTATCCATTTTAACCAAAAACCGACAACGGAATAAAAACCGAACCAAACCAAACTCGAAAAATAAAAAATTATAGATTATGATTAGGTTATGGTTTTAATTTTAAGTGAACCGTTTAATTTTGGTTTGGATACAGTTCAATGTTCATATTATTAAAAATCGTTGGTTAACTAGATAAATGGAATCAGAATTCCACTTGCCACATGCTGTATCCACAACCATTCACGCATCATTGTTCATTCTCACATACAATATACTTCCGACACTAGACATAAGCTCTACGCTTCCATCTACATATTTCAATTTCATACGAAAAATCCCGAATACATCTTGTAGCAGGAATTGTACCAAATCACAACTGGGAAAGAGTTTCTTTCCTCTTACCAGAATCATCTTTGTATCGTCTTATTATCATTATATAAAGGTTCTCCAAATTTATTCAATGAATCTCATCACAATTTAGAACCTTCTATCTCATTATGTCCATCAGATCGCCTCCATCCCCTCAATGAATATGGATTCGACGAAGAAAGAGATTCTGGCTTCAGAATCCCCATCGGTAGCTTGCTTGAGTTCCTATTCACGGTCTCGGATGGAACGATAAAGATAAAGTAGAATATGAATGGTAAAATAAAGGGGAAATGACATATTGATACACCCAAAAGATTACGTTTCTAACTTTGATACACCCAAGTTTGACTTTGCCATTTCCGCTCACCCGATTTGTAATTTTTTGTCCCATCACTAACAGAGTTAAAAAAATAATACTTTTTGATATTTTTTTTAAAATATTTCATAAATGACAGAAATGCCCCTGTATATATTATTCATTTCATTTTGTAGTGAATGACTTAAATGTCCCTCATTCCATTTCAAACTTTCAATACAAAATCAATTTAGGAGAGACGTGCTTGATTCCATGCCTAAACTCACCAACACATGGAGCTTCCACCTGGGCAAGTCTAGACCCTGACGTCGTGGATCTAGCCTTCAATCGACTTACCAACACAAGAATCTCAACTTTAGTTTTTGTATCCCCGAATCTATGAATAAATAAAATTTGAATCTCATTTTTTTTGTTTTTTAATTAGTATTAGATCTAAACATAATATTGGTTTTAATACGTTGGTAATTAAATTTCGAGAATTTTGAATTTTAAATCACTAAAATCAGACTTTTGTAGGCGAAGATATGTCAAAAAAAACCAAATTTATGGCGAACACGATTTGCAGTAGCAGGAGGTTGAAGACGTGAGGTGTGACGTTGTTTGTATTCACTATGTATACAATATACATATATAAAAAGTTTGAGATAAACAGAAATCTTTATTTGGACTAGTGGTTGTGAGCATGCTTTGGTTGCAAGAGGTTAATGTTTTGAATCAGGGCATGGTAGTTTTTTTGAAATATAAAGTCAATGGCGTTTTGGCTTCTTCCTTATTATTATAAAACAACAAAAATGTCAATTTCTTACTTCTTATATATAAGAACCATAAATAAAATCTCAAATGACGTCGTTTCCTTCATCATCAACCTCCAGCCCACTGTAATTCGTTTTCAACACTCATCTCAAATTTCTGCCATATATTTGTCTAGAAAACTCGGATTTCAGTGATTTAAATTTAAAAATGCTCGAAATTTAATTGCCAACGTTTTCATAGCAATATTTCATTCAAATCTAACACTAAACGGAAAAGCACAAAAACGAGATTCAAATCTAACAATAAACGGTTGAACTTCTATTTTCGATGGGTTTTGATTAGTGGACAGTTAATTAATGTGTGTTTGGGTTTGGAATCCACAATGGTCTTACTTGTGGTAGACCAAAAGAAGAAAAATAACCTGATGGGTTCATATATAAAAAGAAAAACAAAGCTACTGTACAAATGGCATCTCTTAGAAAATTTGAAACACAATAGAGAGTATTTTAGTATTTTCATGAAAAAACTAATTATGTTAGTGACGGGACAAAAAAACTGCAAATCGGGTGAGCGGAAATGGCAAAGACAAACTTGGGTGTATCAAAGTTAGAAACGTAATCTTTTGGGTGTATCAATCTGTCCTTTCCCCTAAAATAAAATATAATCAAGAAAAAATTTAAGCCTAAAATCCGCCGGAATGGCAAGCCTGTAAAATATGGACGGTTCGTTTTAAACCAACACACTTTGTAGTCGATTAAAACCCGGACATTTAATTCACTTGGTTTTAGTTTTAAAAATTTTAAAACCAACATTTTCAATTTGGTTCGAGTTTGGACCCTTTGGTTCGGTTAACCGACCATGGACAGTCCTATATACACATATACATATATAGAGCAACGATCAGATACAAACCGAGAGAAATGTCCAAACTGTCCGAACTGGTGGAACTTTTGTGTCTGAGTGTGGAATGTTTTGGACCATGTGCAACTTTTGTGTCTGAGTGTGGAATGTTTTTTACTTGGAAAAACATCGCAGGTCAACTTTCGGGACACGTGTCGCACGTAGGGACAACGCGCGAGCAGATCAACGCTTGAGATTGGTTCGGACGTTCAACCTGGTTTGTACTGGAGTGCATCCCTCTGTGTGTGTGTGTGTGTGGTGTGTGTGTGCGCGCGCGCGCGCGTGTGTGTGAACGAAGTGAAGAGGTGAGCTAGATCTCGTCTAGAGGTATTTATTTCCCTAATAGAGGTTCCCTAGATCTCGACTTACCTTTATTTTATTTATTTGGGACGAAGTAGATGAGGGACTGCCTGTCTTTGTTTTCCTATTCCTTCATTTGATTTGTGTGTGTGTGTGTGTTAGATTCAAAATATATCAGGAATAATTGCAGCTAAGTACACACATCAAAACCACCTTTGCACTTAGGTACATTTAACATTTTCTTAACTTGCCAAATTATTTATTTGTTTTAGTCGATTTATGTATCATAAACAAGTCAAATAACGTGTTCGTCATATGACTAAGAATATGATATCGAGCAATTTAATTATTTGTTTTGTATTTTAGGATATCGTTATGGTTGCATCAAAACTCAAACAAGTTCAAAAAGAAATTAATTGATCAAAAAAAGTTCAAAAAGAAATTAACTTATTTCATAGTAAGTTGTCGTCTCATCTCACTACGTGTCAGTTAATATTGACAGACATTGACACGCAGTATTGCAATCTTTCGTTATCTAGGAAGTTTTCTTCTTCTAAACTTAATTGCAAGCCCTTTTATGGGGGGTTTTTCACATAGAAACTAGCTAGTGTTTATTATTATGGTAACGATGGATGTGATCTCTTAGTAGCCACCGGAATCAGAGCTGGCAGATGAGTCGGCCCCAGAGCTTGCTTTGGATCCTGCACCCGACCCGAAACGAGACTCAGCAAAAGACCCAACAGACGACTCTGCTTCAGAGCCTGCCTCAGACCCTGAAACAAATTTCCTCAGTCTATTTATACGGAGCTATGAAAGTGGTGGGGTGGAGATACCAACACCAAATATGCTAAATTCGTGCAGGTGGTAGGGTCATGTGACGGGTTATGTCCCGTCACTTGCAAAAGACCACGTCACTCTAACTTTTCCTAGCGGGCGTGCTCGTCAAACTGTCGGGATGTTGTATTGGGTCGTCACTCTTGCACATCGCCATTCTAGTCCTCTTATTGCTGACTAGAGCTTGAAAATCTCGTTAAGTGTTGGTGATGTGGTGGTCACCCCGTCAGTTTGGCCCACCACTCCTGATACCAAAAGTTAAGAGGGCTTTCTTCCTTTCCTCGTCCGCCACTTTCCTCGCTCCTCCTCTAGTTCAGTCCGCCTCTACATTGGTCAAACTACACAATATGCTTCCGAGTTGTTTTTCCCGATTTTTCCCTAAAGTTAAACTATTAGGAATAGTTCGGATCCTCCTGAGAGCTTATTAGAAGAAATGCCCATGAATATGGATGCAAATGAACTATTCTAATTAAACTCAATAGTTCACTAGACAACCTAAACCCCATCATTCACTAAACGAAGTGAAAGAAGTAAAACTCAAAGAAGACTTAACCAAATCAAATCGAACATGAACTATTCTAAACAAAATAACGGAAAAGAGATATTTCAACAATCAACTTTTGACAGCTGAGAAAAGAAAGGAAAAGAAACGAATACTCAAAACTTTAATGAAATGGAGATACAAAATCAGATAGTCTTAATAATTTCCTTCCATTTCTCGGTAAACAAACAGCACATTCATTCGAGTGTGTCATAGAGGAAATAGCCAAACAACATGAATTGAGAACATGTTTGACTCAAAACTTAGTTAAATGCAAAAGACATTAGGATTTTACTTTTTCCAACATTTTATTTCCACACTACATTAAGGGTTGGGGACATGTGACATGTGCACAACCCTTATGTGGGTTGCATACAATAACGGTCCGTTCGTCGCTCGCATTTTACAATTGCAGAGCAATAGACACGCAATACGAGCGGCATACAACCCACCGCCAGAAGATACTAGTGGCTCTCATTCGGTACTCAGGGGCACCACATATGCCACCCTTATGTCAAAAATCTTGTAGTGAATGTTGTAAAATATTTCAATTTGTCACATTAATCTTTTGTATAATCCTCAATTAATTCTTCATAATTCTAAATTAATACTTCAATTAGATTTATTTTCTGAATAATCCCTATAACTCTTTACAACTGCCTAGCGCTTAACAATTCTTAATAATGTACCTGACGCAACACACTAGTTGAAGTTTAAGTGAATACGAGAATAAAACATTTATATTCATTCCCTTTATTTGTATAGTGCAAGTACAATAACAAGCTGAAAAGAAAACATATAGTTGGATAGATTCTTGTTATACAGAACCGCTTAGTGTGTATGGATGACAAACACATATGGGGTTTTTTATGACATTGGAACTAATAATAGCTAATATTATTACTACGGTAACGGTGGATATGCATGTGATCTCTGATCAGTAGCCACCGGAGTCAGAGCCGGCAGACGAGCCAGCTCTGGAGGCTGCTCT
>JAYMTP010002417.1:0-19858 GCA_036897365.1 Geranium brycei
AGTACACCACCCCAAATAATCCTGCGACATAAAACGATCCCTTCCAATTCTCTTCCCAACTCAAGAATCTCGTGTCATTTAGACCCCCAAATGGCCCAATGGGACACCACGAGAACATATTGAATCGTACGAAAACCCAAACCCCCTAGTTCGATATGCTTATATAGATCTGCCCATCGACGCAGAGAACTCCTAATTCCTCCCAATACCGAGCCATTAACCCACCAAAGCTGCAGCAATCAAGTTGCCAGAATTTTCCTACCCTACCCCCCAATGAGCCCCTCCCGGATCCGTCTGCCCTCGATCCTGCAAGAAGCTAATCGCCGGATTTTCGCTGCCCAACCTCTGATGTCCCCCTCCCGGACCCGTCTCCCCTTGCAGAGGATATCGAAGTAATATACACCCACTTGTACCATCGCAAACCTCCGTCGTTTCCCTCGACCGTGCTCCACCACAACCCATTGACCTCCGTAGCTCCGCCGTCACCACCGCACACCCCACGACCCTCCTCGATTTCTGCTGAAACCGCCGACCTCCTCCCCTGCCTCTGACCCTCCAAAACCACTTTCTCTTTCCTTCAGTCTCCCTCCCGACTGAACACCACCACAAAATAGCAGACCACCGCGACCTTCGTCATCTCCACCGAGCTCTCATGGGTCGCACACACACAAATCTCAGCCGCGTACCGAGCCAATCGAGCGAGACCCCGAAACCTTAATATTAAGGACATACCGTTGTTTTTCTTAAGAATACTTTTATGGTAGAAAGTAATGATATAATATTTTGTTTGCAAAACCCCTCGTAGCAATGAGATTTTACATAGATCTCCCTATATGTTTTTTACATAACTTGTATCCACTTTTTTTTGCACAATCGATCAAGTAATACAGAACCAAACTACGGAGTTCCCGTCAAGAACTGTGGTATCAGTATTTCAACCCTTTTGTCAGCATCTGAAGGGAAAACCCGCATGTATCAAAATTCCAACTAGGACCTCACATATGTTAGTGTAAGCTCCTTACCACTTGGACCAACTTATAAAGTTTAATTCAATTTATTATTTAAATAATAATTGGAGATTAAGATTATTGTTACGATCAAAATTACTTTTGTGATGTAATTTAAGATAGTTGGATTTAAAAAAAACCTTTCTCCAAAAGAAATCCTAGTGACTTGTTGGGGGAGATCCGGACCTTATTTAGGAGGAGCACCCAAGGAAAGCCCACATACACATTAGAGTCCACATTCGACCCAAAAGACTAGTATATTGGGTTTAGGGTCCAATGTGCAGATCGGTTTTCTTCTTTATACTCAATAATCTTTCGATGTAAGACTTTGAACTCACATGTGGACATAACAATGAGACTTTAGGCCTCTACTTTGAACTCACATGTGGGACCACCTCTCCCAAAAAAAACTCACAACTCTCGAGATTTTCTTGGTCACCAAAGGTGCGGCCTCTCTAGTGAGCGCCCCTTTTCTTTTTGGTGTTTTTAGCTTTTTGTTTTTTGGAGGACCCCAAGCTGGATTGGACCAGGTAGGTGGAGGAAGGGCTCTTTGAGAACCAAATCTGTTTTTGCAGATCTTGGTTGTTTCTATTAGGGATTTCTGGTTTGGGTCTCTGGTATTTCGAGGCGTGCGAGCTCCTCGTGACCATCCGGACGACGGCGTTGTAGGGGCTGCTCGTGACCAGTATGTGGGCTTTGGGTTGTTTTTAATTTTTTCAGATCTTCTTGTTTTTTTTCTTTTATTTAGTTTTTTAGGGTTTGTTGTAAGTCTCCGTCTTTGTGACGTGTTTCTCGTTGTTTTGCGGTGTGCCCCGCAGTTTGTGGTTAAGGTTTTTTGTGGTCTTGATTTAGCGGCACGAGTATGCTGGAAGATATGTTGACTGATCAAGTCATGGGGTTTCTCCATCCAGCCGAGGCGGGGTCATGGTGCGAGAGAAATTAATTGTCTGCTTAGCCTTGATTTTTCAGATTGGCTCTTATTGTTATTTTGGTCGCATTATATAATATATGGGTTGTCTTCAAAAAAATGATAGTTGGATTTAATAAAAATATAAAACCTTAAGAATAAATCACTCTCTTGAAACTCTGTAAATTTTTGGTGAATTTGAATAAATTTAGTTACCACTAATAATGCATTTTAATAGCTAACTTTTTGGCTTATCAATTTAATATTTAAAATTAATTGTTTATTTACACCGAATAATTTTCCCTTAGTAGCCCTACTTGGGAATTAGGATAACATATTTATGGAGAATACATGCAAACCCCATATATTTATACGTAAGACAAGGAATAGGAATAGGATTCAGACTTTTATAACAAAATAATTGGACCCAAAGGAGAAAAGAGAAAAGGTGGAACAAAATCTTCTTTTATTATTTGGGAGGATTTATAAAGTGGTGGTGGCTAAGCAATTTGACAAAACAATGTGGGTGTAGTGTAGGTACTACCTATGGCTCATGGAGTGAGTGCTATCGGTAACTGCTTCACAGGATAGTAACACCAAAGGTCGCAAACCCAAAGGCTCTTTACAATTCTCCCTTTTTAATTTTCACATTAATTTCAAATACCGCTGATCCATAAATCTCTATGTTCCATGTACTACGTATTATTAAGTTTTGGTTATCATAAAAAAGGGTGGTTTATTAATGATAGTGAGAGAATTTGATTGAAAAGCTTTTGTTTTAAGGGATTAATAGTGATGACATTAATCAAACTTGGGCACTTGTTTGATGGGGTACCCTTAAACAAGGAGGGACAGTGGCACACTACAAAATTAAAGCCAATGTCTCAACATTTTTATCATATTCCATTCACTTCATGTACAGTAATCAATTTTATGCCTAGTTTGGTACTTCATTCCCTAATCGTTTTCACCTAATTTGCAATCATTCAAGTGTTACATTTTATAAAATTAGATATTCTAAAATAATCTTTTTGATGTATGTTTTTATTTTAATTAAGTACATTCATTGAGTGGAATCATATTGTTGAAGATCATGAATATGTTAATGATAATAGAAATGATATGTATTTTGCACTTACAAGTAATATTCGTTCGTAAAATAATTTTTTCTCGAAATGAATACTATAATTATAGTTGTAAACATAAATTATAAATAAAATAAGAGCTTGAGAGTCGAGAAAATGGACAGTAAGTCTTTCATGTATGGTGTTTCTTGATTACCAATAAGCATGTCCATGATATCATGAGTAAATACAGTTGGTGATGCGAAAATCATTTAAGGTGGTTTCTAGAAACGCGACCTGACACTTATATTAAATTAGTAAGTTATACACTTTTGAAAATAATTATACTTATATGTTTATTATTAGGGGTAATTCCACTTCAATACCCCAAGTTTAAAAAAAATTTAGAGGTATCCCAACAATTTTTAAGTTATACAGTAACTTTTGTTAAATCTAACATAATTTGTGTGCAAAAAATCTAAAATACCCTCCATAATTATGATTTGAAATAAGCATGGTCTGACCAGTTCAAATCTAATATAACCGGTTTAATTAATAATAATAATATATTTAATTAATTATTATTATTATATTAAAACTTTCAAATGACATCATTTTCTCGTATGAATTTAGTTTTGAGTTGAAAGTATATGAAATCATAAAAACTTAGAAGATCAATAATTTAAAATAAATAAGCTTTTGTCTATTATATTAGAGATGATCCAAAAGTGGGGCAACATTTTATAGGTAAGTTATTGAACGGGGCCACATATTTAAGCCACCACGTGCCATATTACAACAATAGCTTTGTTCTCAACTGCAAAATTGTGTATTTTTTGAATGGACAAATCAAACAATGTGATTTTTTGTGAAATGAGTTTGAATAGACAGATATCTAGAAGTCCACATGAAAAATATATCACAATAAAACCACCAATTTAAACTTTATGGATAAGATTTATGTTCAGTTGCTGTGATGTTTTTGTGTGGTACAATCGTCCCGAGAATTGAAGTTCTATATTTGTCTTCCCCAAATATTGTACCTCACCAAATTTACAACATTGTTCAAGTAAATTTAATTTTAAAAAATAAATATAAGAGACCAACAAAATTACTGATATTTCAAAAGATTTAACAGATAAAAGCTAAAATCAATAACAATCTGTCAACCTCAGCATGATTGACTTTAAGTTTCGACAAATATTATAAATTTATTGAATAAGACAAATAAAACATAGTAGTAACCACGACAATTGACAGGTGCCACGTGGGATCAAGTGAGCTGGTTTCATTATTGTACTGTACGAACACCGTCAATTTCACACCTCTCTTTGCTTCTAAACGAAAATATAAGTAAATAAATAATGGAAAGAAAGCACAAACATTCGGGTAAGCTGCCCAAAAAATAAAAAAACAAAACAAGAGTCTACAGCAAAAGGGAAATCAAAACAGCCGTCAGGTTTGAGTACCATTTATAAAAGCTATTGTTTTAAAGGAAAAATGGTACTCACTCCTCCATAACTAAAAGGTGTTTACACCTTCACTCTTTTAATTAAAAACTTAATTTTTAAATACCTTTAAGTATTTTGTTATCTCTGTTAACTTTACATTGATAGTTTTATTATAAAAAGACAATTTTACCCTTAATATTCAATCAAATTTTAAAATAATTGTCATTGCTTAGTGTTAGTCAACAGCGGCCGATTATTTCTTAGGATTTCATGGGTTTTATGCATGACTTCCATCGGTCGGGCCTAATTGACCCTGCCTTGAACACCAGCTTAATTACCCTTGTCCCTAAAGAAACCTCGCCTCAAACCTTTGCTGACTTTAGACCTATCAGCCTCACCACAGGGCCTTATAAAATTCTAGCAAAAGTTCTTGCTGGAAGACCGAGACCCTTTTTGGGTATTTTGATCAGTGGTGTCCAATCTGGGTTTGTTCAAGGCCGCCAACTTGTGGACGACGTTCTAATTTCCAATGAGATCTTACATCTTATGTAGAAACGTCGAGATAAATCTTTGATCCTAAAGTTAGACTTTGAGAAGGCCTTCGACAAGGTCGATTGGTTTTATCTGAGATGTGTTTTGGAACAGATGTGATTCGATTCGAGGTGGATGCTCTAGATCAGCTCTTGTCTCCGGGCAATTGCCTCAGTATTGGTTAATGGCTCCCCAACATAATTATTTCCTATACTTCAAGGGGTCCGCCAGTGATGCCCATTGTCACCATTTTTGTTATTATTTGCAGCCGAGGGACTACACCAATATCTTCTTCGTGGTATTTGTTTGGGTGGATTTTCAGGCTATTCTATCTCGAATTCTCTTGTAGTTTCCTACCTACAGTTCACCAATGACACTATTTTGTTTCTCAAAGCAAAGATAGAGAAGGTGGTCAATCTCAAACGATGCCTTCATGTTTTTTTTCTGTATATCTGGTCTTCATATTAACTTTGGGAAATCAATGATAGCGACGTTCCACATCCAAGAGTCTGAAACAGCTTCTCTAGTCGCAGTGTTAGGTTGTGAGATAGGCTCATTACCTCTAGAGTACCTTGAATTCTGTCTTGGTGCTAAACCTCATTTATCATCCACTTGGAATCCAATTTTGGCTAAGTTTAAGAAGCGACTCTCCTCATGGAAATCAAAATTTCTATCTTTCTCTGGTCGTCTCACCCTGATCAACTCCTCCTATCCAACCTCCCGATATTTTATATGACTCTATTTAAGACCCCTGCTAAGGTTGTCTATACTATGGAGAGGTATCCGCGCATGTTTCTTTATTCTGCCTCGACTGCATGAAGAGGGATGCCTAAGGTTCGATAGGATGTTGTTTGTCGCTCTAAGCAGGCTGGGGGTCTATGTATTCGACGTCTCTCCGCAGTAAATAAAAGTCTTCTGGTGAAATGGTGGTGGCGCTTTACCACAACTGATTCTTCATCCTTGTGGAAACGAGAGTTGTGCACTAAATATAGATGAGATGCATCTGAGTGGAACCTGGGCGCACTCTCACTACACCCATCCTCCTCCTCTCTCTTGATAAGGCATATTGCTGGGTTGGCCCAATACCTTGCTTTTGGGGGCGTGTTTGGGTCAGACTCGGTATCTTGACACTTGGGTTTGGGATCAATAATTAGTTTTTGGGAAGACAAATGGGAAGACACAGACTTTGGCTGAACGGTTTCCAGAGCTATACTATCTTGTCTCTGGTGCGGATCGATCGGTTCGAGATCACTAGGACAGGAGTAATTGGATTTTCTTTTTCAATTGGCTTCTTTCGGACGAGGAACTAGCAGTGGTGGGAAATCTAGCAGCGTCCCTACAGGGCTTTGTTCCAGATCCCGTGGTGACTGATAGACTTATTTGGGGTCCAGACCATCGTAGATTTTCGAGACGCAGCGCCTACGCCATCATGTCTGGTCGTACAGTTGAAATCATGGCTAGGTGGTCAAAATTAATTTCGAAGGCCTCTGTCCCTCCCAAATTTCAAAGCTTTTCTTGGCTGACAGCTCATGGCGTCATCCCGACTTCGTTTTTTCTTGCAGACAGAGGGATTTCTGTGACCACCATTTGTGTGTTATGTGACGAACATTTTGAGAACTTTGCCCATATACTTATATCCTGCCCTTGGGCATGACAATTTTTGGGTCTAGTGCTAGATTGGTGGGGGATCCATACTACATTCCCTGATACCCCTACCGCTCTCTTTCTTTTTTAGGACTCTCTTTGTTGTTCGCGGTCTCTTCGGCGGGTTTGGGCGAGAAATTGCTACTTGGGCTTGTGGCAAATTTGAGTGGCGAGGAATGTTAAGACTTTTAGGGATGAGCCTACTTCTCCATCAGTAGCCTTCTTACAGTTCCGGCTATATGCTTTCTACTTGATACAAGCAAATGACTTTTTTGCTGGTCAGACTCTTAAGTCCTTTTTACAGTGGTCGGATTGTCCATACTAACTCTCGGTGTCTTCATACACTTTTACGCACTTGTGTGAATTTTGTACTTCGTTTCCTTACTCTTTGTTTACTAATAAAATTTTCTTTTGTTGCTGATAAAGAACACATCAAGAGCTTCTCAAATTACTTGATCGATTTAATGTTGTTTGAGTAGAGACCCTAACATGGAGGTGGAGCCCGAAGTGAATATGACTAGGGGTGTAAACAAGACGGATCGAGCTTAAATTCGATTGGGCTAGTCAAAAAAGTGTTCAGCTTGTGTAAACCTAGGCTATACATATCTGGTTGAGCTCCATAACTAAAAGGTCAACCTTATTAGTTGAGTTTATTCCAATTCCTTATATACACCGTTTTATTTCATATTCTTTAAATGTGGAATTAGTTAACTTCTCACTCTCATGCTCGTGTATGCATGGAGACTTATTTCTCTTTCACGCTTGTGTACGCATGAGCCTTTTTACTTCAACAGCTTGAGCTTGGATCAGCTCGAAGTAGCTTATACAACTAAGCTCAGGGTCGACTCGAAAGAATATAGAGAAGCTCGGCTCGTCTCGAGTTTAATTCGCTTAATATTTTAAACAAAATTCATTAAAAGTTCAAGTTAATATTAAATAAAAATATATAATGAGTTAAATACATAAAGAGAAAGCTTGAGATCGGCTCGACTCAATTTGACTCATTTAATTTCATTATAATATTTATTAAAAGGTGAAAAATATATAATTAATTAAATAAACAAGCCAGCTAGCGAGTCTATCGAGCCTATAAATATTAAACGACTCCAATCTTGAGCTCGAATTCGAGCTCAAGCTCAAGCTCGATTATAAAAAGATCAAAACAAAAATTAAACGAATCGAGTATGAGCGACTAGTTAAAAGTTTAGCTCGTTTACAACTTTAGCAATGATCAAGATAGACGCAAAGAGCATGAGCCGTCGTCAACTAAGCTATAATTTACTTAAACGAGACATACAAGGTTAGAGCACTTGCTTAAAAGACACAAATGCGAGAAAAATTATTCATTTATTTTAATGTTATTCAAAGGGAAAAATTTTCATTGAAAAAAGTCCATCATATATCATTTTGGTTTGAAAGTTAACAATGTTAGACTAAGGCTTTACTTGTTATTTCGCCGGATCAGAGGTAATAATTTTCTACTTAGTTCGAAATATTTTAGATCTATAGAAATTAATAAGGATCTAGTTAGTGATTACCATTCCCAGTCCCGTTATACCAGGGATACCGAAATTCCATTGTGTTCTACAATTCATAGACCTTCCAAAGAGAAACATCAAATGAAATGCACAACATATTTGACATCAATCCTTTATATGAGCAATGAATGTGGACTCCTAATTGTTAGATGTAACTACTAGGAACTTAGACCACTCAAAAAAAGAGCCAAATAATAGATATTTTTGTAGTAATTTAAATATGGATATAATTGAATATGAAGATTAAAATTACGACTTTATACTTATTACTTAAAATTTGCATCAATTCATGCACAATTTTTTATTAGAATGAAACAAAATGAACTTTATATGTATATTAACATTTTCAATCATCTTACATACTTGCTGACTGACTCATTTAACAGATATCACTTATTAATTTACAACAGGTGGGTTCGAGATGACTTTAATTAGTTTTGTTTCCTATTCTATCATATAAGAGATATTAATTCCCTATTGAGTTTAAGATATTTTCCTTCTAGAAAATTTAGTAAGGATCTAGTTTAGCGATTACAGTTCTGACCCCATTAGATCAGGGATACCAAATCCCATTGGGTTCTACAATTCATAGACCTTCCAAAGAGAAACCTCAAATGAAATGCACAACAAACATATTTGATACTTGACAACGATCTAATATATGAGATCAATGTTTAGAATTTGGACTTCTAATTGTTAAGAGTATAAAACTCTAATTGATCATTTCAATCTAAGCTTAAGTTTAGCATCAAATATGGTATCATAGCTAATACCCCCAAAGAAATGAGTTGGAATCCAAGACACAACTATCTTTCTATTGGGCTCCTCTTAAAGTCTCTCATTCTCAAAAGGCCCTCAAATCTCCTTTTCTAAAAAAATATAATTAAAAAAACTACAGTCCAAAATAGGCTTGTCGTGGGGATTAGTGTTTAAGAGTATAAAACTATAATTAACTAGTCGTTCAACTATAAACTTAAGTTTTTAGTTGAGCCTCTAATCCTAAATAGTGACTGAGAACATACAAGCGCAAATTGTGTTTAATAAGTGAGTGAGAGAGAGAGACAGCTTCCAAAAGCAAATAACCAAGAAATCCAATAATGCAAACACCATTTCAATTGTTTCGGTCCTTAAAATTCACCACATAACCCAACATAACAAGTTTAAGATCCATCCATGTCCAGATAGAACTTATATACATAAATTCAATTGCAAAAGAAAATAAAAACAGGAACCACACTTACCAAAGCTATGATGTTCTAATTGCATGGCTGCTACTAGCTCACAGCTGTTGATACTCGGGGTTAAACGCAAGAGCCTCCCGATAAATCAATTCCTTCATCTGTTCTTCTGATAATGCATGCTGCTCAAAGTCAAAGCTGAAGGGATTTGTGCAAATAGGCTCGTCACTGATGTCATGCAGAGATGTAAGGTATGGATGCGCCAGTGCATCTTCAACTGCAATATATGACCTCTATATCAATATGCCGAATCAATGAACAATATGAAGAAAATAGACACAAAAATGCATACATCTTATCTTGAAGTAATGTATTAATATTATAGGTGCTCACTTGTCTTTCTTGTTCAAACATTTTCAGACACTAACGATCAACATACCCACACACATAAAGGGATCTAGCCTTATTAGTTGAAAGTTCAAATGCAATTAAAATTAGTGGCATTGACATTACAGAAATCATGCAGTAGGCACGAGTGCTGCAGTAAACTAAATATTAAGGAAAGTCGAGATGGAAACATCACACTGCCATGTTAGGCGACATGTTGGAACCATGTAATATATGCACTTTGGGGCAACAGTCGGCAACAACCATGAATGCAACTTATGTATACTATTTAGTGTATAGAACTCTAAAGCCTCTAATCAAACCAACATATTTTCTTTAACTTATTCAGATTAGCTACAATATAAACAAGAAGAAGAAAACACCCAACATTTAACCAAGCAAGAAATATGAAGCGAAGTACATAGCCAAACAAACCATAACGAGCACACATCATAAGAAAATGGACGTTGATGTTAAATGGACAAATGATCCACATACACAAACACAAATTAGGCATTCCCCATAAAACGACAACAACATTTTAAATACAATAACAGAACGTAGAATGAGCAGATAACTTATTGGATTATATTCTTTTGTAATAAAAGAACATTGGGAAAAACAAACTGACCTGTAATCCTCTGTCTGGGATCAAATGTTAACATCTTTTCAACAAGATCAATAGCTGCATGGTTAACATGAGGAAACTTCTCAATGAGTGACTGGGGATGATAAACAGGAAGTTGCCGAATATATCGTTTCGCATTTTCATTCAAAAATCCCAACTCAGCTTCTGAGGGAGTTCCAATAAGCTGCATGAGCAGAGAAAATTAATTATAACGGGTGAATATACACAAAAATATATACAATATACAAACACAACCTTTTCTTAAGAAATTAGTCTATATTGACCATTGATACCCAGATGAACCTGGATTCACAAAATTTCCTGATGCACCAGTTATTCCTATAGCTCAGTATATGCGCTGAAGCACGCCTTAGATACAAAGATAACTTTGTTGGACCAAAAGAGCTATTTTCCTCTACTAGATCGATTCATCAACAGATAAGGCAACCAAACAAGCTAAAACATGTTCAACACTAAGTTTAAAAGTCAGTCCTCTCTACACCACCGACTACTACATTTATCATGCATGACTACTTGATTCAAAGCTTTCAATTTGCAAGTGATCTAAAACTGAACAGCAATTCTAAGCCATGCAAGGTAAAATTTTCTTTCAAAACTATCAAGGTTTTGCTACTCTTCCACTGAACCATGTGCAATATGAATACTTGGGAAGAAAGAAATCTAAAACGAAAACTACAATCCAGAAAAATACATAATGCTTCTAACTTTGTGCAGAGTATATTAATAAATATCTATCATAGGATGCAGACATTCCTAACTTCATATGCACTATATGAAATATTAAGGGGGGAAGTTTTTAGCACTTGGGGATATTTTAAAGATCAAATCACTTTACAATAATAAACAAGTCACATCAAACACCTAAATGGAGACAAAGACGCTGCTCAAGTTCTACATGATTTCAAAATATTTTTCTTTTGAAGAGTTAATTTTTACACAGATGTCCACCAAACTAGGATCCTGACCACCAGGCCAGGAATCGAAGTCCTTAACCATGTGGTCAAGTAGATATTGATGAAATAATTGGTTTAAAATACATAGAATGATTCAATGTTACCTCCATAACCAAACGTAACTGCTGCACATGATCTCTGCCCGGAAACAAAGGCTTCCGATCCATTAATTCCATGAAAATGCAACCCACTGACCACACGTCAATAGCGGCAGTGTAATCCGAGGAGTTTAATAGCAGTTCTGGTGCCCTGTACCATCTTGTGACCACATATTCTGTCATGAAATCAGTTTCAGAAGTAACACGAGCAAGCCCAAAATCACAAATTTTTAAGTCACAGTTGGCATTCAAGAGAAGGTTGCTAGGCTTCAAGTCCCTGTGCAGAACATTTGCAGAATGTATGTACTTCAACCCACGCAGAATCTGATATAAGAAATACTGCATATGACAATGAAACAACTGTTGTCATATTTTGACTAAAATAGTGGGATATCAGTATCAGTGAGGAGAATTTAAGATAAACCAGCAAAAAGAAGAAAAACAAAAATATTAAAGTACAATGTGAAAACAAGAATATACTTTCATTAGAACAAGTTACTAAATCCCAACTTACTAAAGTTCTTATCTCCAGGGCCCGGGCAGAGAAAAATCTAAAATTTAGAAACATATAAAATAAAGGAATAAATTTGATTTTATATTTCATTATAAACATTACACATCACTCCTCAGTTTAGGGATCGAGTGAGTATATATGGACCGCCCTTTATTTCACAACAGATGCAGACCACACAATGGTGGGAGCCTTGTACATTGAGACATGCTTTTACATCATTACCATTTCTAAATCTAATCAATCCACTAAGAACAAGTAAAATTTAAAAGCTACTAATGACAATATAGTAAACAACCATAGGGATGCTGATTTGAAATATTATATGTTCTTACTTCCTAGTATGGCTGTCCAAAACTAACCGAACCAACCCGAAAAATAACCAAACCGAAAAGAACCACTTGGTTCGGTTCATAAAATGGGAACCGATAAAAAACCGAACCGAGCCGAAAAACAATCTGGCTTATTTTAAGTCATAGATCTTCACTAATTGGGCCTAAAAATATTGTTCCAACAAAAATTAAGTCATGACCCGGCCAGAATGTGAGAATTTCATGAAAATCGGTTCAAATAAAATCCAACCGAAAACATATATGTCAAATAATAAGTTAAAATGGTCTAAAGTGTGAGAATTTCATGAAATTTGGTTCATAAAAAACCGAACCGAACTGAAAACCGGCATGTTCAAAACCAAACTGAATTCCATCGGTTAGGTTTCAATTTTTATGTTCTTAAAACCGATGGAATTCGAACCGACTCAAAACCGATGGAATTTCAGTTCAAATCCGAACCGACTCAAAACCAAACCATGAACAGCCCTACTTCCTAGCATATGACATATCAAAACCAAGACTGATGAAACAAGTCGAAAAGGTTCCTAAGAAAAGATTGAAGTTTCAAAACACTATATAGTTATTTCTCATGCTTGCACAAACCCGCATCAATGATGAAGAGTCCTTTGACTGTAGAAGATATGATGTTGTTTGATGGTTTAACTACAGATATTAATTGCCAAGCCTTACAATTATTTCATCTGATTGAGTAATAACATACCCCATACAAATGATGTCCAGAATCTGTAAACCCGCATCGGAAGATTATAAAAAGAACGCGTCATCTATGAAGGGGACGAACAAACCCAACTAATAAGGTTGACCTTTTAGTTGTGGAACCTAACCTGATCTATATGACCCCCATTTTACAAATCAGAAGAGTCGTTTAACAAGAACCCAAAGCGGTTGGTCCTTAAATTGAGAAGCAAAGTGTTAATTTTTCTTGTTATACTCTATATTGATTCATAATTTCATAAGTAGAATACATCCCTATATATAGTGATAAATAGCACCGCGAGGCGGTAAGCCTCAACAAGAAGGCCAATAAATTCATATAATATATGATAAGAATAAGAAAAATAAGCAAAAATAGGCAAAACAAGCAAAATAAAAATCATCAAAGAATTAGCAAGAATTAAAAACTAAATAGGCAATCATAAACAATTATAAATTAAGAAAACATCAGGTAAAAACAAATAAAAAATCGGCAAAATAAAGAAAAATAAAAATCATCAAAGAATTAGCAAAAATTAAAGGAGATGAGAGGGAGGGAGGGAGAAGAGTGGTTGGCTAGAAAAGGAATTACCGGATGGAGGTGTTGCTGATTTCTCTTCTAATTTATGTTTTAATTTTGTAGTCCTTCGATTTGTTAGGTTAACTTTAGCTTCTTAGTTCTTACTAACTTAAAAGGCTCAATAACAACATTTAAAAAACTAAGATATAAACCTTTCATAAAAAGACCTTAATGGGCTTTTAAAATTTTAAATTTTAGCCTACAATTTGAGGCATAAGCCTCAACCGCCTCGATACCTAAGGCGCGAGGCGTAAGGCTTGACGGAGCCGAGACGTTAGCCTCGGTACACAGGTGAGAGGCGTAACCTCAAAGGCTGTTTTCGACAGCCTCACTTTGAGGCTCGCCTCAAGGCGTAAGCCTCAATAGTTTTTTTAAACTATGGCTCTTGCTTTTATATTTTCCTATGTAACATTAGAATTGCTTCTCCATAAAATGTAAATGTTGATTTGATATTTTGTCTTGGAAACAATGAAAAACTTGAAGTAAAACCTGACAGTGCTCCTCTGATAGTCCTTGATTCGAACGAATTATCTGATGGAGGTCAGTGTCCATTAGTTCATAAGCTATATAAACATCTTTGAAAGCATCTCTCTGTGGCGGTGGTATTATATCCCTGATTGCAACAACCTGTATCGCACGCGCGAATGCCATTGGCAAAATCAGAACTCTTGTTGAGACAAAATAAAAGGTTAGATACAGAGAAACATTATAGCAAAATAACGGTAATTTATTGTATGCAAGGGAAAATGACAATTGGTTGTGATTTTACGACAGTTTTTTCTGCCAATAAGGGAATGAGACGATGCAATTAATACCAAAATTTTAAATAGTAATATATATTAGAATAGTCTTCCCTTGACCTTTACAACTTAAAACGAGTCCATATAAGCTTATTTCAACCAGGCTCCTCCATAGGTAATAAAGTTAAGCGACTATTTTAATAAAGCAAGAATTAATACCAAATTTGTAAATACTAATATCTATTCCATCTAAAAAGAACATGGGAAACAACAAGGTGTACGAAATAGTGCTAGCGTCAATAATGCTAAATTCATACTAAGTGGATGCCTACTTAATACTAACGTACACTAGCCCGTTCACCTTATCCCACCATACCCGAAGTTGATTAGCTTCCTTTGGTACTAAACTAGAAGCATACAAATCGTCACATGAACTTTCATCAAAAGCGCAAGTTACAACTTTCCATTCGTCAAATTTAGTACCCGAACATACAATTTAAAATATAATCAATACACCAACTTCATGCAACCATACTCAACGGTAAATATCAGATTTTGTCACGTGCCACTAACTTTAAACTGAACGTTACTTACTGAAAAGGACAAGCAGTGTTAAATTGGCATTTTCCCCTTAATCTAAATATAGATTGAGTTAATCGATAATAACTAGTGCATGCAACCGCACTCAATGGTAAGGATCGGATTTTGTCACGTGTGCTAACTTTAAATTGAACGTTACTTACTGAAAAGGACAAGCAGTGTTAAATTGGCATTTTACCCTTAATTTAAATATAGATCGAGTTAACTGATAATAGCTAGTGCATGCAACCGTACTAAACGGTAAAGATCGGATTTTGTCACGTGCACTAACTTTAAACTGAACGTTACTTACTGAAAAGGACATCAGTGTTAAATTGGCATTTTCCCCTTAATTTAAATACAGATCGAGTTAACCGATAATAACTAGTGCATGCAACTGTACTCAACGGTAAAGATCGGATTTAGTTTGAGAAATTAAAATCCCAGAGCAGCAAACGAAATAGGGAATCACCCACTGACATTTTCATGATCCATGTGCCTAAGCAGTTTGATCTCACGGAGAGTCCTCTTGGCATCAATTTTGTTGTCAAAAGCATTTGCAATCTTCTTAATAGCCACACTCTCATTCGTCTCCGAATTCATAGCAGAACTGAGATGAACCAAATCAAGGAAAACAAAATCAACCCAATCACCTCACAAATTGTGCAATTAAACGAAATCAATACACAAATTCTAGTCACCAAACAATCCAACAACACATGAACTCATAGACAACACAACATGATACACAAATTGATAAAGATATCGAGTATCGAGAAGCACACACACCAGACAATACCGTAAGCGCCTTTGCCGATGGGCATGATAGGGGGTTTGTATTTGGCAGTGACTTCGAATATGTTGCCGAAAATGTTGTACTGAATGAACCTGCCGCCGTGGCTGAGAGTCGCCGGAATGTTATCGGCGGCCACCGGGTGCGGCGGTGGTGCCGCGTCGGCCATCTCGGCGTCGGCCATTGTTTTCACAGTAGCGAGAGCAAGCAAGCCCTAGAATAGAGAGGGAGAGGTGTGTGGTGTGGTGTGGTGTGGTGTGCGTGTCTAACTGTGTCTCTCTCGTTTGGGGTTTTATATAGTCAACCTGTGCCCGGTAGCTTCTGCAAATTGGTGTGTGAGAGGTCTTTTTCTCGTTTCTCTGCTTTCTTTCCTTTTCGATACTGCACCATTTTTCACATTTCCCACTTACGGTTACAGATAAAATAACTGGCTATGAACTCTACTTTTCCTTAAATAAAAAGTAGCACCATTTACTATCCACTCACATAAGAGATAGGAATTTGAAATCTATATTTGATTCAACTATGGAAAAAATAAAACATTTATTTTGTTTAAAAATTCGTGATAATTTTATTTGTATCCTTATAGAAAGTGTATTAAAATCGATATATTAATTAATATATTCTTTCGTGAAATTGCTTGTTATGTTGAATGCTTACTCTTTTCGAGACATTTAAAGTGTTTTGGTCAGCAACGACATAATTATTAAAGTCAGTGTTCTTTTTAAAAGGACAAAATTCAAATATAGTGTTGACTGCTGAGTTCAATAACGATTCAACTTTACGAAAGTTTATGATTAATTGCCGCATGTTTAAAATGTATTATTATTATAACTTGAATTCTTGACCGTGTGGTTATTTAATGATACAGTTAAGGGGAAATAGTGTAAAGTCACGGTAAACTGTACATATTTTGCCTATAAGTCTACAACTACGGTTAACTACTTTTTTTGCATAAAACCACAGAAAACTTTATTTTCAGAGCACACCATTAGAATTAGATCTCCGTTAGTTTTATTTTTTATTAATTATAAAATGACTTAAATGCTCCTTCAAATTTTTTAAAATTTTAAAGTGTGTCATTCGGTCTCCTCTCTCTCTCTCTCTTTCTCCAATCTCTTGCTTTGACCAACTCCTCGCCGGAGCCGAAGGTCACTATTGAAGGATATGATCTCTTCAATTTTATGGACGACTCTTGCCCAATGCGTGCTGCAACTAAACTCAATGACGCTACATCTCCACAATCTGTCATAAATTCGGTGTGCCTTTTATGGAAGCGTTAGGATCGTCTGTTATTTGGTGCAATCTTCAGCACTTTTTCGACTAATGTTGCTTCTTTGGTGACACAAACAGGTTATTCACGTGTGATATGAAATCTCTTGCAACCCACATATGCCAGAGCTTCTCGAGGTCATATTAAACAATTAAAAGTGAAGCTTCCTTCTGCTTTAAAGGGCTCGCTTTCTATCTATGGCTACATGTAGTAACTGAAAGTGACGGCGGACCTTCTTGCCTCCATTGGTTCTCTGATTAACCCTAACGATCTCACTAATCATGTTCTACATGGGTTTGACGATACTTATAGACATGTTATTGATGGCGTTAATACAAGAGACACGCGCTATCACGTTTGATGAACTTCATGAAAAATTGATTAATCGTTACTTAGGTTAGAACACACATAGCTCTCCACCCTGCCCACATCATTGAATGTTCAATCACGGTCGATCAAACAAAAGCAGCGTCCATTTGGTTTCCAGCAACCATGGCCTCATCATGTTTCGTCAAAAAGTGCCTCCCAGTTACCACCTAACCGCACAACCAATTCTTCCACTATAGGCAAACCGTTCAAAGGTCGCTGTCAATGATGCAAACAAAAAGGTGATGTTTGCTGATAAAAAACAAGGTCATGTTCTCACTCAATGCTCAATCTTCAGGTCCCAACATTAAAACCTTACCCTTCCTCACTCAACTCGTTTTCCTACACATGCACCACCTCAACCTCTGGCTCATTCACTTAGTACTACCTCCAATGATCCGTTATGACTTGTTGATAGCGGGGCATCTCACCATGTTACACATGATATTGACGACCTAAGTATATATATCAACCTTATAATGGTCTTGATGCTTTGTTTATGGGTGACGGTAAAGGCTTACACATTACTCACACTGGAACTCTTAAGCTTATTTGTTTTTCTTTATCAAATGTGGTTTGTGTTCCTTCCATTCTAAAAAAATTGTCTATGTCTCTCAATTCACCAAACAAAATAATTTTAACATTGAATTCTTAACTGATTGTTTTTTTGTGTGTGAATGATATCTACACGGGGAGCACGCTAAAATGGTAGAATGTTATGGACCCGGTAGAACTTTGTTGCCACGTGTCGCGCGCTGGGACAACGCGCACATATCTTCAGTGATCCAATGCTTGGTAGAAGTTCTGATGTTCTACCGGTTTGTACTGAAGTGAATCCCTATGTATATATGAGTAAAAAATGTTATATATATAGGGATGCACTATGTTGGAAACTACTATTCAAATAGGAAATTATGAACAAACAGAACCGTTGGATCAAATCTCATCAATGGCTCTCACATTATTATTAATTATTTACTTATTTAATAATTTATTTTTTATTATTATCAAATATATATTTAAAATAATATATATAATGAACTATTATTAAATATATTTATTTAATAATTACTATTGATATTAGTATATTATCAATTTGCGTTGGAACCAAAGTATCTGTGAAATACGCAGAGGAAGGGCTCCAATCGGCGGAGCGTCGGAGAATTCAGATGCACACAAAAGAAGTGCTCCAATTGGCGTTCGTGGCAGAGAGGTTCGAGTCGTCGTCCGGGGGCGGGATTCGGTGATCTAGCAAGCCGTCGCGCCACGAGGAGCTCCTATGGTCCCTTCCCGCTCCAGACCACCGGCCTCATCGTTTTCGGCCCATCCAAGCTGAGGTCGGACCATCTAGACCAGGTCGCGCCCGTCCAGACGAGTAACGGCTCCGTTGTCACAAGCCTCGCGGAGAAGGCGAAGATGGGGTTTAGGTTTTCGAATGCGATGGTGGTGGCTGTGGCTGTGGGATTGCTCGTGGGGGCGTTTCTTTTCATTGCTATGAAGAAGCCGGTACTGGTGGGTCGTCGGGGTCTCAGATGCGTCGGAGATCCATGTCAACAATGACTTGGGTTTTTGAAATCAATTGTAAGATTAGGACGAAACTAAAAATTGGGAATGAAAGCAAAATTTTTTAAAAATCGAATTTGATGTATGGGTCTGATTGTATTTGAGAAATGAGAAGATTGTGAGAATGAGCTATATGTATTTTGAAATTTGGGAATGGTAAGAGGTTGAACCAGAGACACAGTAGATGAGATGAGGGTAATATGGTCATTTCCTTAAAATTTTCATGTTTATTTTATTTATTTATTTGAAAATACTAATATGGCCTTAAGCCTGAGTTCAATATGTTATTTAATAAAGGGTAAAATGGTCATTTCATATTTATCAATTAATTTGAGTCGGTTGGACCAGTTTTAAACCAGTAAGACTAGTCTAGTTTCAAATCAAATCTATTGAGCGCATTTTAGAGTTTTTAGCAAACAAATTCAGTTAGATTTAACCGAAATGGTAACCCAAATAAAATTTTTGATTTTGAAAAGTAACATAGTTGGATGTGTATGGTGAAATGTTTACTATTTTATTTTACGGTTTACCGTGGTATCCAAATATTATTATTTTTTGGAATAATCTCATATATATACACTTGAAAGTTTGTGTTTAAGTTGAAATTACCATAATGACTTAATTTCATTTCAGATTTTCATCAGTTGTCATTGGGCATAATCAAGGTTATGAAACTCGGATCGCGGAGATATATTGGACAGCTGACAAAAAGGGAGATCTTGCAAATTCGGGGAGATTGCGAAAAGATCGCAGGAAAATCGCGGCAAAACACGTTTTGTAATAAATAAATAATTAAATATATATAAATCATATTTATTATTTAGTAAAAACAAAATGAACGATATTTAACCATTTTTAATTTCAAACTTGTCAATAAACTCAAAGTTCAAACGTGAAAGTGAAAGAGATGAATGAATAGATGTTTGACTTTTTATTTGTTGTTTATTAACCTAAATTTTAAACCGGTATTTTGACCGACATTGGCCGTTTTGTCTCAAAA
>JAYMTP010002418.1:0-19857 GCA_036897365.1 Geranium brycei
CGATGGAGGAAGAGAGGTTATAGAGAGGAGAGAGGTTCGATTTGGAGGTTTTGGAAAGGAGAGAGAATAATGAAGGTGAGAGAGAGAGTCCAAAATGGCACATTTTGAAAATTTAAAACAAGAGGTATTTTAATGTTCTTACCTTCTAGATTTAATAGAATTTCACAAAAATGGACAGAAATTCGAAATGGGTACTAACGGTGACAGTTTTGCAAATTTAAGATACCTACAATGCCAAAAAAATATTTAAAAGTAGTCAGGTGCAAAAACATTAATTTTAGAGGTAATTGGGTGACATTATACCATAAAATTATGAATCAGATTCTCAAGTGTTGTAGCTGAGTCTGAGACGCAAATGTCTCTTTGGTCGTCGAAGCCAAGCTCGTTGGTACATTCTCTACGAACCTTGGGTGTTTGAAGTTTCAAATTTGGATTAATCCACTTCAATTTGAGGAAGAGAATAATAATATTGTTTTAGGTATACAAAAGGCTATCTGATTGAACCCATGCAAATAAAACATGTTTCCTATAGTAATCTTCCTTGGAGAGAAGAGCAAATAAAACGTGTTTCGGTGTTGCACGATGAGAGCGGTGACTTATATGCATAGCCAAAATCTAAATCATGGGACTGTTTTAAGCAGAGAGTAATAATGCAGAATCTTGAATAGAGAAATTAAACCAGAAAATGATAGTTCATTTCAGCAATGTTGGGAATTTAGGTCGCGAAAAAGATAAAACTTTCCTTCACATAGAATACAAGGTAAGGCGAGCACATCAACCTTTAAACTTCCCTTACTGATGCAGAAAATAAATTCAACCCTTATTTCTCTCTATGACACATCCACAAACCAAAACAGAAGTACATCTTTGCCCTTCAAAATCAGTATGCATTCGGGCTCAGGCACACTACTCAGAGACTGAGAGTCTCTCTCTTCAGATATCGCTTGGGCCATTGATATCCTGGCAAGAAAATTATAGTGTTGAGGCAAAGGGTAAAATATAGACTTGTAAAATGGGCCGATTCCACAACTAAATAAATAATCAGACTTGTTAATTGGGTGACTCTTCCCTATATTTATGACCAATGTTCTAAAAATCAGGCGGCCGCAGGCTGGGAGTTTTAGAATTCGACAATATTTTACATAATCGGGCGGATCAAGTCGGCTAGGCGGAATTGGGCGGGGCTAGGCGGATTTAAGCTAGTTATTTCAAAATTGATTTTTAAGCAAATAATAATATTAAATGCTAAAAATTAAAATAATTTATACTAATAGATACTTTCATTGGTACTTTTATTGTTTTTGAAGGTACCGAATGTAACAAATATTAAAATTTACATTTTTATATTTTAAACATTTATAATATTTATTTTTGTATATTATAATTCATATTTTCATTGTATATATGTATAATAACTTATTTAATAAAAATAAAAAATAGAGAAATTCAAATCGATTAATCCCCGCAGTCCATATCTGCCTAACTAGGGCCTAGCGTTTTTTAGAACCTTGTATATGACTTTTATTCAAATCATTTCCATTTGTGATTAACCCCTGGGACTTATTTCCCTTCCCAATCACACACATGGGCCTTTACTATTTTATAGACTGGGGATAGTAGGTCTATAGTACTACGAAAGCCTCACGAAGGCTAGCCTTGTTGGTAAAGACGAACAATATCTTTTATGTATGAGGCTTCACACTCACACACATGTGCCTTTACTTTAACATGAACTGATGAAAGTTACTGTCTTATAGACTGGATAGTGCGTAATATATTATGGTACTACTACGGTTTCTCTTACGAGATATATTGTTTGAATCCTAGTAAGTCACTTGATTGGGTTAACTAGGCAAGGGTGAAGTTAGTATTTGCTGCTTTCTGCCGGTTAGGGCTTGCCGGTAAAAAAAAATAGTACTACGAGGCTACGTAAAAGTTATGTGCTGCAATATATGTTGTCGAGGCTGTGTAAAAGTGATGCGTAGAGTGAACCTTTACCTTGTTTTCAAGTACAGCTCCATCAGGAATTTCCAGTTTCTCTTTCGCTGCAACAGTTACTTTTCCCTACAGAACACAGCATGTGACACAAAATTATGAAGCAAGCAGCCTATAGAGAACAGGAGGGCCATCGTTTGTGAATGGTCATGTGTACAAATAGAAAGAACATGGTCTAAACAAAACTTTATGAAAGGACAATACTCTTGTATGCATTTCTGGAGACTGTTTCTATGAAGCAGTCAACTAATATCATGTGAGTCAGATAGCATGATTTTGCACACACATAATTAAATATTGATTCTCACACCAAAAGAGTAACTAAGCATTCAAATAAAAAAGCCATGAGTACCCGTATCCCATTTTGACTTCTTTTTTTGGTAATATATTTGGATGAGCAAATGAAATTATGGCTTGACTACATCTTGGAACGAATGTAGTAAACTAAAAAGAGACATGTTTAAACTTCACATACCTTGAGAACGACACCAGAGCCAAACCATACATCACCAGTCACCTTAACACTATCGAGATCAATAATGCTTGGGATTGACTTGAACCGACTCAAGAAGCTGGCAACCTGATAAAAGTTTAAAGAAAATTAAGAAAGTGAATCCAATTTAACAGCTCCAAGCCATTATTATAACAAATATTCACCTTCTTAAACTCTGGTCCCAATTCAATAGAAGGATTAGCGGGGTTTGTTCTAGCTTTATTCCGGATAACAAAGCCATCCTCTAGAGTGTAAAGATCAGACTGAAGCAGGAAAAATAAACAATTTAGACATGTCTCAAAATATCAGCAAAAATTGAAACATAAACTGAAGATTAGAAAAACGGGTAACCTGGACTAGAAGCAAATCTGAAGTTGCCTTCACTGGAAGAAATCGTGATCGAGGTACATTGATACCAATAGCTTTCTCAAAGAACTGGTTGAAACCAAATGGACAAATAGAAATTTTACATTCACATTTCAATATCCACAAAAGTAATGAGAGTGATTTTGTGTGTTGTCAGTACCTTAATTGCAGCACCGGCTGCAGTTTCCAGCTGAAGAACTTTGAATCCTTCAACTTCCTGGAAGCAAGAGCAACCTCATCAATATCTTAAAAACACCCATACGCCATTGGAAACAATTATAAAGCTTAATATGAAGAGATATTGGCAGAAGGAACACACTTTTGGGTTTGGAATTATCTCCATTTTAAGTGCCTCGGCTTCCACAAGCCTCTTAATTGCCTTCAAGTTGACCCACCTGAATTCTACAAGGTTAGGAAAATGTAGATTTGGCTTACAACATTTTATGCAGCAACACAAGCAACGTGACTCACAAGTTGTTGGTGTTGAAAATCTTGAACTTCTCAATTGACTTGAATTCGTTGACCTACCCACAAAAAAATAAAACATCAGCAAAAGAGGACAATACATTGGTCATGCATGCATGCCAACATTAGCAAAGCATACTCGAGACGTTCAATCTACTATTAGTGTTCTCAGTATACGGATTGACACAATATACTACTAACAAATCCCTTACACAAAATCACAAGTTTTCAAGTACATGAATATTGCCAAACAGAAGGGCAAATCCACAAAAAAGAGACCACTAGAAAAAGCTCAAGGCACAGCAAAATGTAACCAACGATAATGTTTTTTCTCCGTGATTCATAACTCCGAACTAAATGATTGATTCCACTCGAAGTATAAAACTACCTCCCTTGGTGCTTAATTGGCTAAAACTTATAAAAGATTGTAACTCTCACTTGTACTTCAACCCTTCTGCTATAGTACATTCATTCAGACTAGAGGAAGGGTTTCTTGTTACCCATAATGAACGAACATAGTGAAGTACACCCAACAAACATATATGAGAATAACATAGAAGATGAAGAATGGAACCGCGGCTTACATGTTCATCAGGAACCTGAGCAATTTCCAAGAGCTGCATCAGAGAAATGGAAAAACAACATTAACACCAGCTTCAGATGCATTATTATTTCTGCCAAGCTTAAGAGTAAAAAACTAGGACTAAAAGGCACTCGAAATTTCTATAACATGGATCCAACAAATTTAATCAGTTTAACTATCATCGGCATAATTAATGAATCCAAAGACAACATGAAATTCTACAGAATATACGTTCCAGACATATTGATTATGACCAATACTTAACCAACAAATCAACATTAAAGAAATTAGAAACTAGCCTTCATTATTTATTGCCAGTTTCTGCAATACCAGTAGCATTCAGAACATACTACCAGTCCTGTGAAACAAACAATATGATTTTTGGATGTAATAGTTCCAACAGAAATAACAAACTCTAATATGCACATGTAAGGCATATAAAGTCAAGCGACGATCATCTCCTTTTCTAGTGATATTATCTTATAAGAGTAGAATTAGAAACAGTGACAAACAAAACCAGTTTGAAGAAGAGCATGAATTTATATCATTCTTATTTAGTTAGTTTATTCCATAATCCAAACTACACATACTATGATACTCTGCTAGGCATGTCACCTTTCAGGTCTTAGCAGTCATGGGGTACAAAACAAACCATTCATGACAAGCAAAGTCGTGAAGAAACAGTCTTATCACCAGGCATAAGCTACATACCTGAACTTTTCCTTCATAAGATATGAGAGTACCACCCTTCACATCAGCTAAGGTTTTGGGTGTCACCTGTAAAAACAGGTCATGATAAAAATTACAAACCCAACTTGGGAGTAAGAAAGAAAAGAAGAGAATTATATTTTTGTACCTCCATGCAGTACTCATTCTGGTTTTGGATCAAGTGATTTAAGATTTCTGTAAGACACTGTTAAGGACAATAATGGCCCAGAACACTTAATCATAATAATAAACATACAAGCAGTAAACAGATATAAGCAGTCAGTGAGGATCAAAATGAGGATACTCAAGTCAACTATAGCTCCAAGGTTATCGGAGTTTGCAGCGAACACGTATTCCTTGCCCTGTTAGGCCAATTTAAAGAAAAGGAGATGAAGAAAATAGTTAACACATTTTATCTGATATAAAACATTAACAGAAAATAGTTACATCAACATAAAATAACACTAAGCGTCCCCAAAGCTATAGCACCGACCTGCGACAAAAGTGCATCTAGCTTGCCGCTGTTCATCAAGGATGGGAACACATCACCATGGCCAGGAGGATACCTTCATGTTCATGACAGAAGTAAGTACAAGAAAAATGTTATTATTTCCAACAAAAGAGAGTAAAAAAATGGTGATATAATTGTTAAAACAATAATTCTGAAACTGATGTAAAGTTTTTAATATGAAATATACTTCAGTCTCGTATATATTGTTGTCTGAAATATGTCTGAAATGCATATGCAAAAAAAAATGCAACAAAATATACTTCACAGTATTTGAAGAGATAAATAAATAAATAACAATGAGGCATATTCAAAGTTGTCAAGGAAGTAACTTTTGTTTAAGCTCATGTCAAATTGGTCAAATTTCAAGGGTGCGCTAATAGTACTGTAGAATATATCAACACTCGAATATTTGAGCAATAATACACAAAAGGGAAATTATTAATAATAAAATGGAAAATCCTAAATGATTAAATCTCAGACTCGAACAGTACCAGGGAAAATAATCCCAAAACACTCCCACTTTTAAACCTTTTTAATCATTCATATGTTAGTAGGTCAAAAATACACATTCACCATAATAGAAATGCATAAACCAAGGAATTAAAATTAAGTATACCATCCATCCTTGCTAGTCACTCCTTTGCTTGGAAGTGGCACCAATTCGTCAGCCACCAACCGGGGATACTGGCTCTGTAAATATGAAGGGAGCATAAGGCACAGATTCAAAAATTTGAAGTTTAAATAAAACAAAATAGTCCAACAATGGATACAGAAGTAGCTCACTAGTTACAAACCTGGTTGAAAGTGTGAATCTCAATATTGTGGTTGGAGTATTTCTCTACAATCTATATTATCCAGAACAGATTAGTTTATTAGAATATATGTGAAGAAGAAAACAAGGGAATTCAGGGAAGAATTTATATACCTTCTGTGTATCATCGTGAGTGTTGAATGAGTTCATCAGAAGCAAGGGAACTTTGCATCCATATTTGGTATTTAGACTCTGTAACACGCATAAGGTTAGCTGCCAGTAAATTTGGAATACAAAAATAAAACAGAACAGCAAACAACAGCAAAGGGATAACCTCAATCTGCTTAACAATGAGGTCAAGGAATGTCAATCCATTGCGAACTTCAATGACAGATCTACATTGAAGAAATATGATGTTAAATCTACTTAATCTGTCTGCAAACAACCTGAGGTATGTAATAGCTGGCTGTGTAAAATATGAGAGCATAAAAGCAAATTAGGAAGGAACTGGTGCATATGTTTAATTGTAAGAATATTCATATCTTTAAACTGACACAATTGAACAATTGAGTTTGCTAGAGTGTGCTGATTCTCATAGCAACAAATGTTCATACACTGCAGAGCAAAATCTTATAATTCTAAACCAACTCAAGTGTCAGGAAATGGAAAAAGTGAGTGCCACATTAGACATCTCGCTACTTAAGTCCACATGACATGTAAGAGAGCTGTCAATTCGACATCAATGGAGCACAATTTGATAGCTAGCTCTAAGAAAGAAGTCATCACGATAAGTCCTTCCTATTACAACAAGTCAAGTTCTACAAACAAATGGAAAAAAGAGAGTACAAATTGAGATCATATGACTTACTAGAGACTTTACAACATTAAGCATGATAAATAATCAAATATAACTGATGAAAACGAAATGCTTACTTTGGACCAGTGCAACCCATTGTTGTCCCCAAACCTCCATTTAGCTTTAGCACGACAAGTTTGTCTAAGAGCTTCTTGGTTTCAGAGGAATCTACACCAAAAATGCAAATACATTAAGAGTTTCTCAGGGGAATAAATAGTGTAGCTAAATGAAAGGAAAAAAATGTATATATCAAACTGCAAATGCATTAAATTCTAGACAACGAACCAACAGGAGTAAGATTCCTACCTTCAGGAGTGGGTGCCAAGGTATCATAAGGAACAACAATTTCATCTGTAGGAGTCTGAATCTTACTCCAGTCTACATGTTGCGCTTCCCCACTAATACAAATCAAAGAAACATACAGAGAACTCAAACTCAATATGCTTCAATCAGAACGTTTGGTGGATGAGAAAGTACAGGAAATAAAAACAAACCAGAAAGAATAGGTAACAAACAGTATCCAGAACAGATCCTGCGAGAACTAACCATCAATTTCACGATCAAATTCAAATATCCAACTGTACCTGAGAAAGCGAGTGACGAGATTGATGAACCCAGACTTTTCGTTCTCACTGAAACAAGAACACAAAATCTAACTCAGATCTGGACATCAAACTTCATCCATGCAAATACAATAACAAAATCGAAGATAAATACGATCCAAACACGATAATCGAACACCTCCACCGACGAAATGCAAAAAAAAACGAACGAATTCAAATACAATCAACCACTCAGTGCAGGAACTACGAAATGAATGCAGAAACCGAACTATTTCACCGATCAAAACACAAACAACAACTCCTATAAGAACTCAGTAACAAAAGCAATGAAAACAAAAGAAAACGAAAGCAGTTGCATGATACCTGATTTGATCAAGAGCAGATACGGCGGATTTGAGTTGCGTGAGCTTCTCGGTGGCGGTCTCCATTGGAGAGGAGTGACGGAGAGCTCCGATCTAGAGAGAGAAGAAGAATCTAGAAACCGAAACGAGAGATGGTAATAAGAGAAAGAGAAATGGTATCGGCAGAGAGTGATTGCGAATTACGGTTATGTGTCAGTGTATTTATACAGAACCTGTCTACATGACATAGATCTGATCTGGAACTGGAACTGAAAATCAAATCGGGTCGGGTCTTGGTACACAATGGGTCGGGTTGCTACAAAACAAAGGCACCTAATCTTCGTGATAGCTAACGGTTGTGGTCAGAGTCCGATATAGATTGACACCACATACACGAAACGACGTCGTATTCGGAGAATATCCAGACGAATATGACGAACTGGGACTCTACATATGTGTTCTTTTTCATTTCTGATTAAATTTATTTTTAACGCAAAAAATATAAAGTGGCGCCTATTTTACGCAAATGTGACAACTAGGCTCGTATGTTTGGCACAGGACATATTCAATTTCAGGTGGGGGAAAAGTTTGCTTCACTTTTAATTTACTGCCACATGGACGTTATTTTAATATAATATGGACCTACTTTATTATATGAATAATTTTTAATTATAGAAACCTTATTTATAAAGTGACGCGAATAAAATTGGAGTCCAAGCCCAAATGGTGCATTTTTGGGGATCTGAGTTGAAGCCCAACCCAATAAGCTTAATCTCGTATATTTCTTCAATTGGTTTTATAAGTAAATAGGGAATGTGAGATGTATTTTTTTTTAAATCTAAACGAAATTTCATGTAATTTTGCGTTCTTAATGTTTATGGTTAATTTGTGATTGATGTTTTGTTTGTTTTGCCACTTATCTTTTGGTTCATTTTCGTCTAGCTCCAGAGTTCTCACATTTTGACCCATTTGGGTTTGACACAATTTCTTCTACATTGTAAATAAAAGTTGTAGTAAATATTTATATTTTTGAATTAAAAGTTGTAGTAAATTATTTTAGAAGAATTGCAGTTGTTAATAGGACATGTACATTTTGCAGTCTTGTTATAGTTTCAGTAACCATGTCATACATGAAAACTCAATATGATTACATTATTTATTGAAAAAAATAGTAAAAACTTGCAGTATGTTATCATATTTTTGCAAAAACGTATTATAAAAATGTGTTGTGAACTTTGATTTTATGTGTAGGATGTATGTATTTGTACAAAAATTATGAAATTTCTCATACAAATTTTAGTTAAAATATATTTTCGAGAAAAAAAATAGTTCACAATGGTAAGTGAATTTCTTCATTTTTTATAAAAAAAATCAAAATTTACATCACATTTTTGCTTTTAACAATATACACAACACCTTCGTACAAAATTATATTGTGATAATATACTTATTATTTAAAGTAATACTTAACAAAAAGAGACAACAATCTAATACCAAATGGCCAAGAAACCAGCACAATAGTGAGTGCAAGATATATATGCCACTCCACCCACAATTCATTCATATCTTTTTGTAAATCAAGCAACACCAACATTGCTTGGGGAATGCTAGTTTTTTTATTATATTTTATTGCATAAAAGAGCTGAATGCTAATGCTTGTTTGTTAGGGTAAAACACTTATTTCGGGAGAGAAAGAGTATTAAGCAATGTTTTGAGAATCCTCAATTTGTCTGGTTAGTTCATGATTAGTCCTTACTTGGGGTTGATCCTTACCACCAAAAGAAATACTAGCCAAGTACAATAAACCTAGTTGAATACAAGTCAATCCAGTTCTTAAGAGGAAGCTACCAGTTCTAGGGTTGCCCCAGTGATCCGCTACTACTAAAACTATAAACGAGTTGCTCGAGCTCGATTTGTTAAATATTTGGTTCGAGTTCGAGCTAAATTTGAACTCGAGCCTAACCTTGTAATGGTCAATAGGTTGGCGAGCCGGCTCGTTAATTAATGATATGTTTTATTAAAATATTGTCTACCTTTCAATAATAAATATTTATAATAAAATTAGATTTATGATGAAATTAGATTAGTTGAGTCAATCTCAAGTTTGCTCGTTGTTTAGTATTTAACTACATATTAATTTTAATTGCAATGAGTATTTGTATTGAAAATTAAGCGAGATGTCGAGCCGAACTAAGCTCGAGCTTGCCTAATTTCTTTCTAGTCGAACTCTTATTTTTACAAGCTGAGCTATGCTAAATTGAGGCTTGATTCGGCTCATTTACATCCCTAACAACTAGAACCATACGTCAACGATAAACCTCAGAAATCAAAGCTTATGTTCTTCAGAAACTAAACCAAATGGTACATTATAAAACTGCAATCATTTAGTTTAGTTGATACTAAGTAGACAACAACAAATTGAGGAAGAGCAAAACAATGAACCTGAACACAATTGAAGAGGTTGGCCTCTTTCTTCTCAGATTCCAAAGCGTACAGAGTTGGAAAGAACACCTTATACCTAAGAAATCATCAAATTAACAACAAAAAAAAGCAACTGTATAATGTCATTATAGTTTTTATTTATTTTAATTATAATGACAGTATTTCTCGTCAAGATCCATAGTTTACCGACAAGATCCACTGTAATTGTTTTCTAAATTACGTCAAAACATTGTCTCCTTGGAGACATATCCACTGTTCATTGACAGGAAGTAGAATTGTTCGAGTTTAATTTTAATTAATTTATCATGCGAATTTAACTTTTGGGCTTGATTATATTATATTGAATTTAAGTAAATATATAACAATTCAAACTAAGAAATAATGAACATATATAGTTTTAATTTTAATTAATTATCAACATTCAATAGTTTACTTGCCTACTTATTCACTATTTGATAAATTATGCATATTTTATCTCATATAATTTTAATTTTTAATAAATATTTTTATTCAGAATTAAAGGAGTTAAACCAAATCGAACCTATTTCATATTTGCCTATTTATTTCAAGTCAAATCAAACAATTTTTTTCTCAAACCGCTCCTTAGCAAAATAGCTCATTTACACTTAAACAATCATATACTTACAAAACTACCGTACTAACAAGACAATGAGAATCAAACGGACTGAGGATCCTATAGCTACGGACAGTTTAGCAATTTCTTGTTTGCTTGCGCGCTAAGTAACTGTACGATTACAAATAAGCACAAAACGAGCGAAAAAGAGAAATTGTTACTAATCAACCACATGACGGTAAAATCTGGGCATAGCTTTCACTGTTGATGTGTAATATTTCACAATGTGTTGCAGAGAATGCGTGAAAATGAAAAATTTTCTACTTCCACACTACAAAAATAACTGGTAAAAAAGAGGATAAAGAATTGTCACTCGGAAAATTTACCATCGAAATCTCCATTCCGAGCAAGAACACAAGTATCATTCTCTTTTCTGCCGTCACGCACTCTCCGGGAAAGAATGGAAGCGATAAAATGGATCAAAAGAATCGTGTTCAACGACAATGTACATACACGTCCATCTCTAGTCATCGGGATCCATTTCCTCATCCTGCTCGGAAGAAGACGGGGTCGAGTCGGCTGAATTGTCGCCTTCGTCGTCGGGCAGCCCGTAAAATCCAATTTCATCTTCCTCGGTCTCGTTGTAGTTGGCGGAAGTTTCGGGCAAGGTGGAGGCGCGGAGGCTGTGGTGCATCCAAGTGGGGCACTCGACCACGCCATCATAAAGAAGTTGCAGACCCAAGCCCTTGAAGACATCTTCCGAGCTGGGATTTACGCAGGAGCACTGAGGAATCGGGTTAGTGAGGAACGGTTTTGATTTATTGGTTTTCCTCGGAAGACCCTCGGCGCCAAGACTTTTGTTGAGATGGTTGCGTACTGAGAGCGTCCAGTTGCGCTTTGGCGAGTAGAGATGGTCGCTGATGTTAGTGAAGAGTCCAGCTAGGTATTTTCTGCTTGAGAAACCACAAGAGGATTAAGAAAATTGAATACATGGTAACTAACGTATGGAAGTGATGATATATGCGGCATAGAACTTGAAAGTGAAAGCATTGAGAATAAGAACATAAATGGTAACCAGCTCAAGGTTCTAAAACTCGAGATCGAGGAGAACTCGTCGAGGCAGAAAATAAGGAATTTTGAGAACTCAGAGAGAAATCGGCAAAACTCGCTAAATAAATAGGGAAAATGGCAAAAATGTGCTGTAAACTATCATACTTTTGCAAGAGGGTGTTTTTCTACTGTGTTAATGGCAAAAAAGTGTTGTAAACTTTGATTTTTTGTGCAAAATGTGTACATTTGTACTAAAATGACGAAATTGCCCCTGAAATTAAGAATTAAGATTTTTTGTAAAATAATTTTTAACTTGAAAATAATTTAACTAAAATCTAAATTACAAAGTTTTATTATACAAATTTCAGTTGAAAGATATATTCAAAAAAACTTTAAAATATTTATTTTAAAAATAATTGTTAATTTTGAGGGCAATGTCGTCTTTTTGTACAAATACATACATTTTGCACAAAAAAATCAAAGTTCACAACACTTTTTTACCATTATCAAAGTACACGTCACCATCTTGCAAAAGTGTGATAGTATAAATCACTTTTTGCCATTTTCCCAAATAAATATTATGCATATATAGAATTAAATTTTACCAACTTTGACCAAGTGAGAACTCGGTAAAACTGAACCACAAAGAATGAGTTCTAAAACTCGATTTTACCAAGTTCTCGGAGAAAACACATGGAATATTGGGGAGTTTTAGAACACTGAACCAGCCAATGAAGAACTGGGTGAAAATAAAAGGCTAAAAAGTGAGATCACCAACTAGCAAGGTCAAACAATGCCTTAGCATGCAATTTCCGTGGTCTGGTTTATTCATGTGTTTTCTATTTTATGCCAAAACCAAGAACATTAGCAAAGTAAAAAAAAATGACACTAACGATAAATGTGGTCTGGTATGCATCTCCAAGTCCATGTTTATTCAAGGACTTTCTACGGAAATTGACTTTCAAGCCAAAAAAACCCAACATAATTTTATTCGAGAGGTGGGCGTTACCTGTCTGGACGATACGTTCTGGAAGAAGCCATCTCATAAAGCCGATGCCCCATGACCAAGCCTGAAAAATCCGGCCATCCACTCCCATCATTATCAAAACCGGGAAAGAACGCATCTGCTTCCACTGAGACAATATAATCGAGAGCAGCCCACAGTAATCGGTGTGCTTGATTCCTGAGATCGACGGGAGATGAGTTTGGCTCCGCATCCTTCTCGGTAACCCAACTGTACCAGCCCTCCTTCTCGTGCTGATAGAAGGGCCTTTGAGGAGGTGGAGGGAGAGGTCGGGGCCGAGGACCAGCCTTGTCCCATTCTTCTTTCAGTTCTTGAGCACTCTTAGCTGGAGGGCGCTCTAAAGGCTCCGAAGGAATAGGTGTCTCAGGCCCAATTATGCTGTCTATCTCTTGCTTGCTGCACAAAGAAGTTCGATCCACTACGTTGGTGTACATGGCACGTAGAGGGATCAAAGCCCTTTGACCGCCAAAGGTTTCGGTGCCAGCTAAGTATATTCTTGTTGTGGGATGATAACCAATTGCTCGAAAGAGAAGTCCTATCTACAAGTTAACAAAAAGAGAAATCGGCCTTATATTTTAGATTGAGGATAAGTGCAAGTTAATCAATGGGAAAATGGAAAAAACGTGTTGTATACTATCACGCTTTTGCAAGAGGGTGTTGTGTACTTTGATAATGGCAAAAGGGTGCTGTGAACTTTCATTTTTTTTGCAAAATGTGTGTATTTGTACAAAAATGACAAAATTACCCTTAAATTAAGAATTATTTTTGTAAAAAAAATTAATATAAATATTTTTAAAAGATATTTTTAACTAAAACTTGTATAATCAAATTTATTAGTTAACTTTAAAAAAAATCTTAAGTTTTTATTTCAAGGGCAATTCTGTCATTTTTGTTCAAATATACACATTTTGAACAAAAAACCAAAGTTCGTGTCACTTTTTTTGTCATTAACAAAGTACACATCACCATCTTCAAAAGTGTGATAGTACACACATTTTTGCCATTTTCCCTTAATCAATTACAGACATATACAGAAGCACATAGGTTATGGAATAGCAAGTGCAATGCTGAATACAAAGACATTGCACAGAAACTGTAGCAAGGTTATCATTATTTATTTCAATATCCATGCCTATCTCTAAATAGACTTGATTAAAGTCATAACTTTAATAATGGGGAATATAATTGAAAGTTTAAACGATGAATTTTCCAGAATAGATCTGTAGAGCTAAAAAAGATACCTCTTCAGGAGAGAGAGGGCATGAGCCATTTGCTTTGCGAGCAAATGAATCAACGGATAATTCTTCTTTGAGAATCCCTTGCTTAATCATCTGGCCTCGTCGATATTGTATGAGTTCGGAGTGCACATCCTACACCGTTATGACAGATAATAACAGTTAGTTCATGTACCAAGTTCCCTCAACTAACACGAGTTAATTTGAAATATAGTTATTTAAATATAAGAAAAGCCACAATGCCCAGAACCATAGCTAGTTTATGTGCCAAGTTCCTTCAACAACCAATTAATATTAATGACACATCTAATCCAGCGGTCGGATTGTTTCTAATTGAACAGTCATCACGTAAGCCTCAAATGCCACATCAACAAGTACTAACGGTAACGGTCAAAATTGACAGAGTAACGGAAGCAAACTGCATTGAAAATTTCAAGAAATATAATGCAAACTAAGGAATTTGATATTCCTTTCTGAGGTGGTGCAACAAAATTTCCACACAAGCCTAACTCCAAATGAGCAAGTAACTGCTTGCCCTTGGTTACAAAAAGAATACAAGACAGAAACAAGAATACATAATGACCAACCTCGAACAGCTCCGCACAACCATGATATGCTAAGGAGTCTCTCACAAGACCGGGATGATAAGCAAGATATGGTTGACCTGAAGCTCGCAACCTGTGAAGAAAGCCTTATAAGTACACAGGGGAGAAAAGATGAAGACACAGTCACATGGGACAGTGATTATCCATAATGAATAGCATTTTACTTAACGGGAGAAGTACCGGGATAATACAGCACCAATATATTTAAAAAAAGTTAATCAAAGCAGGAACATCCTTCATTAGTTATTTCTTTTCAAGATTGATAAATTTCAAAATTGAATAGAGTATTAGAAGCCTTCCTACTCTACTTTCTAGCAAAAAATTCCATAAACCATATAGATGAATGATATGAACATGGTAAACAAACAATTCTGCAGATTTCAGACATAATACATACCTTTCCACCATCCTGTGCCCAAGTACAAGAATTTCTGGACGGAATTGAAGTGCATGGAAAGCTACCCTGCACCTTAACCTTTGATATTCATCCAAGCTAGGAGGGAGGGTTGGCTAGAAAGAAAACAAAAATGAGATAAACTTACAAGATGTTATCACAAAAATAGCTGCATCTAGTACAGACTCAGGGAAGCCAGTATCAGCCTGCTCAGTTAAAGAACAAGATAGATTTGGCATAAACTCAATTGAAATGTAAGTTCGATAAAGATGATCCAACTAATCACTCATAAAAAAATTATTTGTGCTCATTTATCTCAGAGTGACCTATATACCAGCTATAATAAGGGTCCATTTAATTCTTATTTTGTAATAAAAGTTACCCGAAAGTGTAGTGATTTTTGTAATGTCTACCACCTCTCTGCTGATTGAAAATCACGGGTATGATATTGGAGCTATACGTGGAAGTGGTTTATCATAGGAACTGTATAATAAGTCGTATAAATCGGGTTGGGCTCCACAACTAAAAGGTCAACCTTATTATTGGTTCGTTCCTTCCCTTTATATATGCCACATTATTTTCACTTCTTTCCATGTGGGTTTAACTTCTCCTTCTCATGCTTTTACATTTGGGGATTATTTCCCTTCACGCTCGTACACGTGGGCCTTTCACTTCAACACTCTTGCTCACATGTAGCCTTCTACACGTGGGTCATAGCAGGACTGGACTTTGCAAAAGACATTTACATAACTTTCAGTTTCAAAACTCTATTGGGCTGGTAGATCCATTTCTCATTCACATAGCATCCATATAAACAACTGCATGATGATTACGAAGAACATGAATCTATTACTCCATCTAAAGTACACTTGGACTCTCTCCTACCTTAATTTATACAGTTTTTCCCAAAAGATTTTTTTTTTGCTCAGCACCACTGCCCACCGGGTTTCAACCAATCATTAAACCACTAGACACTACCACCAAACCATATAGGCAATGGTAAGATAAATTGTCAAAACAAAACACCACTTCACATAAAAAAAATGATTCGTCTAAATTCTACATAAATAAAAGGATGAAAAAACTGTGATACCTGTAAACAGCCTCCATCTGTAAGCACCAATCCAACAACCTTCGCTTCTTTTAGTGCCTTGAGGACTACACTAGTATAAAACTCTGGAGAAGCTAAATTTGTGGGCTTGAAAGTTTTGTATTGTTTCCGTTTCCTGGCCTCCTTTAACTGCGGAGGGAGGCTCTTCACAATATTTACATCATTTCTAAGCGCTGCCATGAATTGCTCCTCGTTGTAAACATATGAGAAACTCTTAAACTTGGAACTGTACATCATAAGGATTCCATATCGTTATTGGTAATTGTTGCTTCATTATATTTTAAGGTTAAAAACTAAACATAGTCACTAAAGGAAACTTCAATACTTGATGAAGATGGAGCAAAAAAGAAGACCTGATGCCTTTGGAATTTGTGCTTTCTTGAATCTCAGGAATCACTAGTGTAGCATTTAATAGCCTGGCTATGGTGACAAGATCACAAATCTAGCAACATGGGAGTTTGTTATAAACTGGTTATGGTGAATTCAAAAGAAAAAAAAACCACACTGGATATTGTCATTACCGAAGTTCTTATCTTCTCAAATCCACCAAAAACTTTGGCATATATGAAACCATTATTGTGCTCTGTTGGAACTGTAATACAGGAAGCAAGAACTCAAATTTAATAGATATTACTTGAACGGGAAGTAAAAACAGAGAAACTATTTCTAAAGGAAAGAAGAGAGTTAGAGATTACTTCTTAAAATAGTATATTGGGCTTATCATCATCATATACCAAAGTGTACTTACATGACTAGTGCTACACTGTAAAAACATATGAATGTTTATCGAAGCTTCTTGGGGGAAATTTACCAATTCAGAAGTAAATAAAACTAGATTACAAACATGGTAATCAGAACAAAAGCACCAGTCAAAATATGAACTAAACTAAGCTTTCCATTTCAAAGCAACAATAACTTTGAAGCTTCTCCTTCAACTTCCACAGGTTGCACAAGACAATTAAACTTTATTTTCTTTCATGTTTACTCCAATTACTTCATGCCAGGAACAATATCATGCTATCAATCACATACAGACAACAAGATCTGCAATATCTATCAATGGCATTACCAGGATATTTAGTTCTTGGATTGGCATATGGTTGCAAGGGCTCGAGAGACTTCACATTCCTCCACAACCTTCTATCTCGAACTCCCTGAGTCAATTTAGCAAATCAAAACCATGAATCACAAATGATCCAACCCAACACAATAACGCTGACCCATTACCTGAAACCCCACACTGAGATCATCTGGGAAGCGTGAGAGTGCACTGTAGAGGCCAAGATCGGACCTTGAGTACTGGGCAATGAGCAAGTGAACCAGCAGAGACACCAGTGACAAGACCCCAACTCCGAGCACAGCCCATTTGATTTTAGCTCTCCCAATCACCATAATACTTCAACACAGCACAAAATCGTGTCCAATCACCGTAATCGCCACATCTCCTTACTCCCCCGTAGATGCAGAGCCCAGGAATTGCAAATTCCTTGAACTGAGATTCGATTTTTTCAGGAGACAAAACCGATTGGGAATGTATTGCCTGGATTCTCGGAACCGAACATGAAATCGGAATCGATTTCAGATGCTGGTCCAAGAATCGATATCAGCAGATGAGAGAATATAGGGATCGTCGGTCGGAGAATAGAGAAATCGAAATTGTCGGCGAAGCAGATCTTGTGAGTGAGTGAGGTTACATATACAATGCTCACAGTTAAGTTGGTCTGTGTGTGTTGTTCTCTGATTTGGGACTTTCGATGGACTTCACTTCTACTTTGTTGTATTAGTCAAAAGGGATAATTCCATCAGGCATCCACCACCCCTTTAAAATAGACAAAAAGCATCGTTCGTTTTTTTCATTTGATTCCGTCCATATCTGTCAAAATTTGAGTTTTAAAAGACAAAATTATCCTTACTTTTGTTTTAAAATTTCAATATTACCCTCACTATTTCTCTCTTTTTTCCCGACCTTTTTTTTTCTCAACACACTCATAATTTCTCCACCTCCATCAATGGAAATCAAGACCTCTCCAATCATTCAAATCCCACAACAAAATCCTCCACGTGCCTAAAATTCTCCTTGTATCCAAATCTAGCCTCCATGGATCTAAAATTTGACAATTAAGAGTTTAATCCCAAAATCTCAAATGAACTAAAAATAATGCGAAGAATTCAATTAAGTGGAAACAATTTATAAACTTATATCTACTCAAATTTGGGTGATTCAGTAGTGGACTGGGTATGAAATTCCCAACAAAATAACATAAATTCACAATTGGGTATTGATAAAAGAAACATCGATGACCACCATATATATTAAATAATTCCTATATGGATTTGTGTTTGTCAAATTGTTGGACTACTATATACAATAGCTAAAGGTCAAAACAATTAATAAATTTAAACTAGCAACCAACGAGTTCATTAAAACTTGAAGTGAACTGTATGATTGAGCAAATGAATTTGTGTTTTAGTCAACGTTGAAGGAGCAACAATCTTTGACCAAATTACAATAATTGAGCCCTGTACGACAATTCACATTCCCAATTCACACAAATTGATCCATAGGAACGAGCGCGACAACGAGGACGGACTCGAACCAGGAGCTGATGTCGGAGGGGTTTTTATTGGCGTCGCCGACAAGAAGGCCATCCACGTCGGACTGAGGCGGCGGAGATTCAGCTGCCGCTCACGGTTAATTGAGAGGTCTTGATTTGGGGACGGCGGAGAGGTCTCAGACCACAGTGGCGGAGGGGCCATCGAGGGGGTGGGCTCGCCGCTTTTGCAGCAGGTGGCGAGATGGACAGTGGATGGGATGAGTTAGGGCAGTCCTGTTCGTGGTTTGCGGGTTCCATTTCTAGGGTTTCGGGGATTGAGACTCTCATAAATGGGTTATACACAGAAAGAGGCGTAGGAGGCTAGGAGCAACACTAGTGATTTTGGTAAATTGGAGATGGAGGGTAGAGAATTTTCTAGGTCTCGCTTCTGGGCTTTGGATGGTTGAGGAAGAACTTGGCCGGTTGAGGTAGAACAGAAAGAGGAAGCATGATAAGATTTGAAAATTTAAAACAAAAATAAGGGCAATTTTTTCTTTTAAAACTTATATTTTGACAGACATGGACGGAATTAAACGGAAAAGTACATCTGAGATTTTTATCTATTTTAAGGGGGTGCTAGTGAGAAAAATAATTTTAGGGGTGTTATGTAAGATTTGACTTATTTTAGAGGGTGTTGTTTGGAATTACCCCTCGAAAAAGAGAGAGAGAGAATAGAGTGAGCGTCTTTAAATGAAAATCGATTTACTCACCAAAAACCCGCGAAATCAATTTTTTCTCTCCTCCATTTTCATCCATCTCCAATATCGCCTTCTGAGCTTATCGGTGTCGTTTGAGGTCAGCTCTCAGGATTACTCCCGTTTTACATGTATTTGTTTTTTCAGGTTTCTTAGCTTCAAATCTAGGGTTATTGTTTCGTTTGTGTGGAGTATTTATGTTATGAGCTGATTTTTTTTTGGTTGTTCTTGTTGGAAGTGTTTTCGTTTACAATGTTTTTGTTGTGAGTGTCGATTGCTTTGGCCAATTTGATGGCTGATATGAAATTGCAGTGGCTGTGTTGATGGATGAGTTTTAATTGCTTATTTATTTTCGTATTATGCCAAAAAATTGGAATTGTGTTTCTTCAATTCATCAAAATATTGTTCTCTGGAATCTCTACACTTGTAGGAGTTGTGCCCTAGGCCAATCTCAGTTTATGTGTAATTGTTACATCATCATTGCAATAATAAAACGGCATT
>JAYMTP010002419.1:0-19849 GCA_036897365.1 Geranium brycei
TGTTCAACGACTCATGTCGCTACTTCAGGATGGACATCTTTCTGTTTGGTGCATGTTGAGCCATCTGGATAGACATTTGTCAATGGACATATCATCTAACCAAAATAGCCAATTTGATCGTACCTAGACATCGCATAAGGTCTTATTTATCTAGAATTTGTCTTTTTTCCTTAGTTGTGTGTTTTTTGGTATTAGGTCTTATCTGTCCAGTATAAGGTATTATATGTCTGTCATAAGATATTGTTTGCATCGCATAAGGTCATATATGTTTGGTATAATGTATTTTCTGTCTAGAATTTGTTTATTTCCTTCATTGTGCACTATTTCACTAAACCATTTGGGCACAATGGTAGCACACGTAAAATGAGCGTGCTGCCCTTATTTCCTTGAAGGCATCACACAAATGAAATGCGCTGCCCATATTGTGTTAAGAGCAGCGCACATAACGTGCACTGCCATTAAATATTTCTGTTTCTAACAAGGAATAGTGTAAAATACCACCCCCCCTCTCAAAGTGAAAATGTTGGTGATGATTTTTGGGAGAAAAAATTGTGAGGATAAATTAGAGGGATCAAATATTGGGGGAGGCTACAAAAGAGAAGAAACAATTATTCGAATGAAAAAAAATCATACCTCGTATTCCGATTAGAAAATATGTTCTATTTAAAATTCTTTGTTCGTAATCAAAATATAAAGTATTTAATGTATTGTATATCTTTGAGAGTAGTTTTATTCAGTGTTGTAAATATCGGCCATGGCGGCCATTGTGGCGGCGCCATGGCGCTGAAATCAACATCACCGTCACCATAATACATTAGGATGGCGTTTATGGCGGATTGAACGCCGTGGCGGTCTGAGAGGGCGCCATGGCGGGCAAGGCGCGACGAGGCCGTCAAGGTGGCGACGAGCAGCTTCCTCCTCCATGCTCTGCTATGGCGATGTAAACCAGAATAAAAAACCCTAAAACTAATAATATATTATCGATTCTTTAACTCCCCCATAATTGCTCATTTAATACTTATAGTGTCCATTTCATTGACATTAATATTCAACGTTTATTTGTGTTTTTTAAAAATTAATTTACATCCTCCTAATAAGAAATTCAGTTATAAAGAACCTTTTCAACTTCTTATTAATTGTAACCTTTGCTTAGAATTTGGGTATTATATTATAATTATAAATGTAAATTATATATTATTATTATCTTAATTTAATTTAAAACTTAATGCTAGAAAACATGAATTTCATTTAGTATACATTTTCCATTAATAAAATTTGTTTAATTAAAAGAAACATATATATATATATAGAACCGTCGGATCTGAGACGCGCGTTATCTCAGAGTGCGACACGTGGCAGGGTCCAACATGTTATACAACATTGCACTGCATGTTATACAGTTTTGACATTTTGACATTTTTTACTGGTTTGTAGCTGATATTTCCTATATATATATATAACATGGTTGGAGTTCAACATGAAAAATGGTTCTATGCCCTAATTATGATGCAAATTAGTCCTTATATTAGTTTAAATGTATGGAGCATCATGGGAGATGCTCTTAGAGCCAGTCCTATCAGCCATGGAGTATAAATACCGTCACCCAATAATTTCGTATCCTCGATATGGATTGGTCAAATGTTGACTTATTTATAACTTGTTATATGTGTTTATCGTTGTTTGAACTTTTCTCATGTTATTTTTTAAGTATCACTTTAGAATTTGTTTGAACTTTGATTTTCTTATTCAAATATTATTATTTTTCTGTAATAAATGTGTTGTGTATAATATAAAAGGAGTTTTGTCGATTTATCAAAATCCTTTTTTTCGACTCTTCAAGGTTTTCACTGATCGAGAGTTTTAGAACCTTGAGTTTTAAAAAAAATGTTTACACATAAAATTTCTGAAAAAACAAAACAATATAAGAAGAGTTTTTGCAAAAAAATAACATGTGGAGACTTTATGCAAAAGTGTAATAATATATAGAGATTTTGCAAAAACGATAAAGGTTAATTTCGGGATTGTGAATATATTTTGAAAATTCCGTTTCTTTTAACGGATTTATACTAATGGTGCAAAAAAATTAAGTTACCCGAGAGTTTTTGTAAAAAATAATTTAGGGAGACTATACGCAAAACCTTAACAATGTATGAAGAGTTCTTGCAATTTTCTCTATAATAAACACCGTTCTATCAAACTCAATTCGACGATTGGGAACCGATTTAAGTTTGAGAGGGTTGTTAAAACAAAATAGGCTATTGACTATTTTAGTTTATATTTATTATAACATATATTAGTTAGATCTATAGTTTATATAAAAGGTTATCTCTTCTAATTCACACAATAGAAAATAACAATAATATTATTCTATACATTATTTCTATCAATTATAATAATATTAAGTTTAGTACCAAATAAAGGCGAAGCAGGTTAAGACTGCAATAACCCGTCATTAAAATTGTATCGAACTTAAGCATTTTATCATCCTAAGATAATTTAGTAAATTTATAAAATATAAATTGGAATAAGCTAGAGACTGGAATTAGTCATACTTGGACTTGGTTAAATTAGATCCTATATTTCTGTTAGTTAGCCATCTTAAATACATGACTTTTCTTTTTCATCTCCCACGCAAAACTCACTCTCATTGTCTGCTTTCGGTCCACTGCTTGATAATATACTCCACAGGTGAGCTATGCATCTTAATTTGTTGTTTGTGAAAAATTAAAGATGTTTTGACTTTATATTCTGTATTCTTGATGATAAAAAATTTGGTGCAATTCTTCTAGTGAGAGATCTTATCAACCATCTTATTTTGGGTGTGCTTTCAAGGGTTATAGAAGTAGTTGATATATTTTCATTTCAAAAAAGAGCAAACCAAATAAATTACTAAGTGGTTTGTTCTGCACTACTATGGAAGTTAATATGAGAAAATGAGGAACAAAACACACACTCTTCCCACAGGCAATCAATAGAGTAGTATTTAAAAAGAGCAAGACAAGTTGTTTCTTCCTTGAGATATGTGATAAATGCCAATGCTCAATTAGCCTTTGTATTGGGTTGAATGCAGTAGCAATGCATTTGTTAACGTACCGGATAGCGAAACCATATGAAATGTTGATGATCTGTGGAGCTGGTGTTAAGGAAAATGACATAAAGCTGAGGAAAAAGGGATGGATATGGCCACGCCAAAAATGTAGTGCTCTGTACATAGGAGTTTACACCTATACCATCCAAGTGAAAGCTATGAGTTCCGACGAGCAGTCATTCGTCCTTCCTATCTACTTCACAGTGGGGCCGTGCACGACGGACAAGCCAAGCATGAATGCGTACGCCATGTTCGTCTCTGTGTATTGCAATCCCAATGAAGGCATCAAGAAGCTACTCGGAGATGTAGTTGGAGCACAAACGCGTGCGCTTGCTGCTTCTATGCCATATGATGAGATCATCCAATCATCCAAGGAATTCAAGAAGGCAATTGATTACCAGGCCGGTCTTCAGCTCAAACGTTTTGGCGTTTATGTTTTCTTTTCCTATACAAACAACCATTTAATTTGTACAAGTATGGATGAGGCAAAGAGAAAGGTAGATGAAGAGAGGTATGCTAAACAGCAAGCTGCAGATGAAGAACTGTATGTCAAGATGAAAGAGGCCGAAGGAATCAAGGCTTTGGGAGAAGCACGAGGGTTTTACTTCGCTACGTTGTTGAAGTCGTTTGGAGGAAATGATGAGGCTTTGTCACGTTACTTGGCTAATAGTGGTAGAATGCCCAAATATTAGTGGATTGATATGGTGCGTTAATTAAGCTGAGTGTCTGTGGTTTCCAATAAATGTGTTTTCTTTGGATTATGGAAGGTAGGCCCGGTTCAAGCATAGAGCAAGACAAGCACTTGCTTTAGGCCCGCTCCAAGAATCGGCCCAATATACTTATAAATAAGGCCCAAAATCAGTTTTCTTCTCTCTCAAAATAAAGGCTCAACTTTCCCAATTTGCACTACTTTTCTGCCATAATGCTTTGTTCTTTACGTCTACGACTCTACGTCTCCAATTATGTCTTGTCCTTTACTGTTCCCAATCTCAAATCGACGTCGTTATCTCTACTACCAAATGACATTTTTTTCATTGAAGATTGAATATTAATTGTTAGTGACTTCTAAATATGGAAAAGCAATTAATGGGTCATAATTGATTTTTGAAGAACATGTACGCTTGATCTATAAATTCAACAATCTGAATTAGAAAAACTCAATTTCTTGTCAGATTCCAAATTAATGTTTTGTATTTTGAACTCAGTTCCTTGTTGTATAGTTTGTTTTTCAACTTTCTTTTTTTTGTTTGAGATTATTATTTAAAAATTTAGATACTGAAATTTTGTTAATTGGTTCTAATCTTTACTCAATATTTTGCTAATTTTCTAATTTTTATCCACTATTTGCTAATTGGTGATAATTTAATATACTGGTTTTCTTTTGTTTTGTTCTTATTATTATTTTGCTAATAGTTGTAATTTCCTGATTGTTATTTGCTATTTTTCTAATTGGTGCTAATCACATTTACGAAAATTTTGTTAATTGTTATTCAAATATTTTTAGTTCAGTGCTTATTTGTTTGTAGCTTGTTGATATTTTGCTAATTTTCTTATCGTGTTTAGCTAATTGATGTTAAGCTTTAAATATTGAAGTTTTGTTGATTGGTTTTATTTTGTATTTTGATATTTTATCAACAGATTAGTCGTTGGGGATTATTTTGTCACCAAATTATTTTGTATGTTGATATTTGCTTTGATTTCAGAGGCCTTATATCTTGTGAAGAATGATAGAAGTTATTTGTATGCAACCCATACAATCAATATTGGACACAAGCAAATATCGACCTCAAAGTGAAACATGTAGAAATTAGAAATGTATTATACATATATGACATATTATGTAAATTATATTGTATAAGTAGTTGTATTTCATTACATGTAATGCTAATACTAATTAGATTGAATGGTTAAAATTCATCGTCTTCATTATTTAGTGTATTTTTTTAATAAAATTGGCGGAGTAGAATCTTCTTGTTTACATAAAATAAAAGACCTATTTTCAAACTCTTTCTATAGGCCTCAACAAAGGTTGAGACGACCCTGGTCTCTATATACTTGACTCGTAATGTTCAACGGGTTAAATTGTTATGTTCACAAATATTAAACTCAAAGTTAAGAGTTTTACGTATTGAAGATGAAGAATGTGACTGAATGTATGTATTTGTAAAAGTAGAATCTTACTAAGGAAGTCTATTTACAGAGTGTAGTTGTAAATAAGAATCAAGTCAGTTGAGGAAACTGACACTACACCATATGGGGATATGACCGGTGATGTGAATCTATTCGGTGCCTATATCGACACATTTTTATTCACATTTAGTGTCGAATTTTCCTCGTTATGTAGTTATTAAGAGCTATTTCTACCACTTATGCTCTCGGGTATGTTTGGTGCAATTGTGCAGAAACCAGGTGAAAATGGAGCAAAATGGACCAGAATCGCAGCAGAATCTCTTAGAGAGCACAAATTTCTCGTAATTAAGTCGATGTGATCCAAAGTTATATCAAATCGAATATAACTGGTTGATAAATAAATCTCTAGATTAAAGTTTTCTCTAAATCTCATGGGAATAAGCTCAAAACTACAATCAAAGGTTGCATCAAAACAGATCTCGGGATTGCAGGGCATCCGACTTGCGAGTGTCATAACTCTTATATTCGAAGTCCAAATCGAGCAAAAGATATGTCTAAATTGAAGAGGACGAGAAGAGCTACAATTCTAGTGAAGGAAGTTTTTGCATTAGAGGTCCGGAAGGTGATGAAAGTCACATTTTTTGTGACGATCATTACATGAAAAAAAACAACTTACAGAGAGTTATGATTATGACGTGACTATGGTGTGACTATGACATGACGATGATGTGATGATCATCACAATACATGTGAGGATAGTCACATTGTGAAAATTCAGAAAAAACTTATAAATAGTAGCCTGCGTTTTTGGAGCAAGTGTTTCGAAATTTTTAGTCTTTTGACGAGTTCCAGAGCAATTCCATAGCAGATTTAAAGCCCTAACCCGTCCCTAACACCTGGAGATCACGAGGACTAGCAAGGAGGCGTTGTTTGGAGATCGAAATAGAAGATTCGGAGTATATCGATCCGAGTCTTAGTGCTCAGAGTTTGCTCCTTATCTTCCCTCTTGTATTTTGATTTTCTGATTTTGTCTTCTGTATTTAAGCACCATGGTTATGAGCTAAAAACTCTTAACCATGGGGGTTAAACCTTGTGTTGATTTATTGTTATGACGAGTTTGATTTTTAGTTAATTGATGCATGGTTAAATTGATCCTACTTTGTGCGAATTTATGAGTGTTAAACTGAACATTTGATATTCATAATCTAAGTTCGAAATCAACTCCGAGAGAAGTGATTGAGAATGGATCTAAATAGGGTCGAGAGGTCGATCTCCTAGAATCGATATCTCGGTTCGAAAATTATTGTTCTTAATGTTGTAGAAGACCGGTTATAAACAATCCCGAGAGGGTCATCAGTTTGATATTATGTATTATCCAATGTCGAGAGACGGGTAATATATTCATAACATAGGCCAATTTTATGCGTGCTCGATTAACTAATTGTTGAACTTGAATTGGCTTTAAGCCATCGGTCTAGCACCTGTGGTTGCTAGTTTATCTGATTTCTATAACTTCACCGTCACCCCCATTATCCCGATAGTAATTTATAACTAACCATATTTTAATTTCATTAGTCCATAGTTAAAAACACCAAAAATTTGAGTAACTTATTTTATTTTCAATGCCTTTCTTTTATTGACCATGCCTTTAAAATGAATGAAAAGTGCAAAACATTCCGACAAAAGGGTCATGTTAGTAGCATGAACTCCAATTTCTCTAAAAATAACCCTCAACAATAAATAATAAATAAAAACTATAAAATAAATAAATAAATTGGGATCTTTGATTGTCAGCATGCATCTCATGATCACTACCTTTGCTAGTTCCGACAGCAACCTTTTTTTACAGTTTACTTCAACATGGTCTACAGCGTGCACATTTGCCAAAATTGAGATTAAGTCTCTATTGAATCAAAGCATCCATGGCGAATCAAAGTATAATCCAACGAGCTCGACCACATTTGTTTCTCTTCAAGTGTAGTAAGCAAGATTAAACGACGAGACTGAAGGACTAGACTTAGGTTTCGCGAAATCCGACAAGCTTAAAGGATGAGAACTATTTGTTTTCGCGAAGCCAAATCTAAGCAAAAAATCATTATCGCCGCCGTCTTTCGTTGCCACATATTGGTTGTCGTAGGTGGTCACTGGAGCGTCACTCAAAACTTATTTTTCATAGCACTATTACTAATTTCATAAAATTAGAGGTTAGTTGAGTGTTTCTTGCTCTTTTCATTTTATTGAATATTAGGATTAGGATTGATAGGGTTAGATTAATTTTGTATGAACCTGAAATTGTGCTTGAACAGTTAAGTTTGATATTGGATTGTGAATTTGAAGTGATTATTGATTTTTTTTAAACAAACCAATGTATTCAATATACCCCAAGGAGCACTTATAAGCATCATTACAAACACCACGAGGAGCAAATCAAACACCACAAGGGCTCGCAACTCGGTCAACTCACCCGGGGTTTTCACGGCTTTATACGCAATTATGCCAAGGCTCACATGATTTCGAACCGAGAGATGCACACACCAGCCATCCCAACACGAGAGACAACCTAACCACACCACCCCTAGCCGAGCAACCATACTGCACTGTTTACAACTAAAACAGTAACTAAGTATCCACTGTCCCACATGCTCACTAGAATCACTACACAAACCACTAACCAACACTAACTAAGCAAAAGCTTAAACTAACAAACTAAACATACCAAAATATCTTCTGAGTGCCAAGCAAAGACTCAATCCCTAGTCTAGCAAACCAGGCCACATTCATTACGAGGCCAAGACACCACGAGAACAGATCTCAGATCTGGAATGGAAACATCAAGAAACCAAACGCCTTAGAACTAATGTTTTATATTGAACCTTCCAAACTCAAAATTATATAAGTTGAACCTTTGTATTTATTGCCTTTAAATCTACCGTGTATGATGATCATTAGTTCATTTTTTTTAGCTTATTTTATATGTAATGGGTATTATTTTATTGGGCTTATTTTGAATGTTTGTTGGGGTGTAGTTAAAAGTTAGGCCCTAGAACTAATGTTTTATATTTTTTTTAGTTGGAACCTAAGACACCTAAACCTTATCTGTTTCTCACTCTCTGCCGCCTCCTCTCTTCTTCTTCTTTTTGAGTTGGGCAGTTCATCTCTATCGATCTACATAAGAGCTAAACATCAAGTACGAAGATGGACTTGCTATCTCCTGAACTCCAACGGTGATGATCGACGGCGAGAAAACGGCCCTGCTGCTTTAGAATTACTTGATAAAGTGAGCTTTGGGTTTTGTAGTTGCTTCAGGATAATTCTTGTGAATCTGCAATTTAATTTTAATTTACTCATGTTCACTATTTGGATTGTGGTTCCTGACAGTGTCAATGCATCATACAATAATGTTACAATGTTGGTCCTTTCCCAAACTTAGAAAAGCTCCTGCGCCAGGAGAAAAAACAAGTTCATCATTCTCTACAAAGGTGTATTATATGTTCTTCACTCTACTTTCCATCTCCGCTTGATGTATGTTTCTCATGGAATGGAATTCAATAACAATAACATGTCTAAGCAGGGTTGTAGAATGGGTGCAAAACTCAAGTCTGTTAGTGGGGATGGAGATGGTGGCTCTGAGTGTAACAACAACAATGACCAATTCATGGATGAGGAAAGGAGACACGAAATGAGAAAGAAGATAAAACAAGTACTCGCTATGAACCCCGACGTTGAACAAGAGATTGACCCGGTTGAAAAGAAGAAGAGGGTGCAAAAGCTTCTATCCGATTATCCCCTCCTAGTGGAGGAGGAAGACCCCAATTGGCCTGCTGATGATGGCCAAGGCTGGGGGTTTAATTTGGGTCAGTTCTTCAACAAAATCACCATCAAGAATGTCAGGGACGATGACAATGATGATTATGATAGTGACGATGAAATAGTTTGGAAAGACGATAACTATATCCGCCCAATCAAAGACATTACCACTGTGGAATGGGAAGAGACTGTATTCAAGGACATCAGTCCATTGATGGTTCTAGTACATAACCGCTATAGAAGGTTACTTTTTCTTCTATTTTCAACTCGATAACTTCATTATGTTTACATTCTGGCACTAATTAATGTGTTTTTAGTTTATTTACATTGTTTTATATTTGCAAAAGCTGCTTTAAATGGGAAACTGAATATTAGAACAAGAAAGCTTCATAACACATTCTATAACACAAAGCAGAAGTTAACTTACACATAATCCGAAGTTGAAGCTCTACAGTTGTGTTACCTTTGCTATTGTTCTTGTTCTTAATGAAACAAGCACATATTTTAAGCATATTTGCACATTATACTTGTCTTGATGATTTGTTATTTTGTTGAGTAAATTTTGTTTGGGGATGAAAGTATTTTGTTGACGTATTCTGCCAAGTTGCTGCTTGTGTGCTAGACTTAGCGCATAAGAAGGGAGTTGACTATTTATCTCTTCTATCATATTGAAAAATGGGAAAAGAAAAGAAAAGGAGAGCAAGTGCACAATATTAGATAAATCAAATTCTCCTATTCAGTCCATTTTCATTTAAATGATGGGATGATAACAATTCTTTATTCTTTTCAGACCAAAGGAAAATGAGAAATTACAAGAGGAACTTGTGAAAGCCGTGAAGCTGATATGGGAGTGCAGGCTACCCACACCAAGAGTGAGTGATTTATTCAAACTGTCAATTCGTACTGTTTTCATGCTTCTAATCTAAACTGAATCGAGCAGTGTGTTGCGGTGGATGCCATTGCTGAGTGTGATTTGGTTGATGCTCTTGGAGTGACTGTCTTCCCAGAGCTGATCTACACGAAAGCTGGGAAGATCCTGTACCGTGACAAAGGTATCCATCAATTTGAAATACTAGTTCATCGCCAACATTATTGTAATTTGATCATTTGTTGGTTCAGCAATTCGAGATGCAGATGAGCTGTCTAAGATTATGGCCTTCTTTTACTATGGAGCAGCAAAGCCGCCCTGCTTGAACAATGTGAGGGATAGCCATGAAATTATTCCATCGAAAATCATCAAAATTATTCCATGAAATAGTCAAGGTTGAGGAACGAGAATAACAATTTTTCACAAGGTAATGTAAATGTGTATTAGTTCAGTTTGAATGTTGACGATAAAAACAAATATTCAAATCATCTTTCTCGACAAGCCCCGTAATTCATTTTGAACCTAAATTTATAATTTGGATACGATCATTTACGTCTCCCACACAGGGAACCAAAGATTGAGAGGGAAGTGACGAGCATGAGATTGTTGATTTCAATTTCACTAGGACGGTATTACTATTTAAATTATTGTTGATAGAAAAAACTAAACCTCTCCCATGTAGATGTTTCAGAAGTGCTGCTATACTCGTCGGCTGTTTAATTATATTTTACCTAGTCTGAAAATATAAATCAAATCCTCTATTTTGTTCGACTCCTCCACTGTTCGATAGAGTTGCAAACAATTTCCGGACATTCTAATATATATTTTCCGGACACTCTAATATATATTGCCCGAACTGAACCTTTCATTAAACCTGATTTTTCTGTTGCTGTTTGTGTTCCTCAATTGTAGTTTGTTCTTGTTCTGCACTTGATATCTGGAACGAGATTCTGATACCAATTGGCATGATTCAAATTGAAAGAAATATGCAACTAAATTTTTCATTGGATTATCAACTGAACCAAAACTACAAAATTTCGCGCTGAATTAGCTAGCTCATCGACGACTTCTAACCCGAAATTGATCTGTCAAGGTGAAGGTTCCTCTGCTCCGCCTACTTGCAACATTGCTTTCTCTAGTAGTCTTCCCCGGATGGACGAGAAAACAAATTAAACAATTACATGAAGTTCAAATTAAAGTACACAAGCCAACCTCCAACACGACACACCCATCTGCCTGCATAATGGAATCCTTAGTTTATGAAATGGCAGAGAAGAACAAGAGAGTTGATGGATGGTGTTAGAAACTCGCTGCACGAGTGGATGATTGATGTAACATTGAGAATTAGGAAACTTATTGTCGGAGAAATACATGACATGGTATAAACGACCACTGCCTTAAAAACTATTTCTAACATGACCTCGATGCTATTCATTGATGTCGGTAGCTTCTCAAAGTTAGCACAGTAGGTTGGAGATGCATGCATCCGCGACTCTGAACCTTGAAACTTGCATAATCTATACTCATGAACACGTAGAGAAAAATGAATAGGTTTTCGAGAATAGCTCATGATCTACACTTTTGTATTTTAATTGATTTATTTTTGGATTTAAATAAGTTATTAATGACAACCATAAATCATTACCATCCTCTGAAAGATAATAGTTCTTAAGTTTGAATTTGAATCATGATTTGCAGGGAATGCATCCCTTAATTTAATATTTATTTGATGTTGCAATTATGCAGTAACGAGTCAATGGTAAGGTCAATCAAGCTGCTGCTTTAAGCGCCAGTAAACATATTTAAAGGGATGTTTAGGCCCAATTAATTCAATAAAAATACTGTTTAATTAACCCTTTAGGTCCACTTGATATATTAAAAAAACTATTGAATGAAGTCTTTGGATATATTTGATGGATAATCATATGATTGATTTTTTTATAAAAAAAACCTCATTTGATTTTCTTGCTTTATTTAGACCGACATTGAGTCGACCCTGCAATTAAGGCTAACCTTTGTGCCTCTTTATTTAGACCAACCTGATGTTTAATAGATTACACAATTAGCAACATCAACAAGCATAATGCACAATTGAAGAACAGATCCACAATTGCGTGGGATCCCACCAATACTCAAGTCTCAAGATATGCAAGAAAAGAGTGCAAAAATTATAGCAGATGAACAAGTATAGATCCCCAAAAATTATAATTTGCATAGAAAACATAACTAAGAAATTCAGCTCAGCCAAACTACTAGGCACGACAAGTCAATCTACAAAAGTCTGAAGATATAGAGAAATAATTTAAAACAGAAAGCTCCCTCAATTCTGCAATTACTTAGCACTTGATCTCTTTCAAGCCATGGGCAAAATATAAAAATGTAGGATCGGTGGCACCATCCTTGTAGTAAGCAAATACCAAACCTCCATCATCATGCATGCTCTCCCCCACAAAGCTGCAAAATATATAAATGCCAAAACATAAAACTAATAATTTCCTTCTTGTGAAGAGAAGAGAAGTCAAGGTCAAGAGCTTACAATTGAAGATCGCTAAGCTTTGATAGCAAGAACTTAGTTGCTGCCTCAATGTTTTTCTTGAACACTTCCTGACTCTCACCCTCCAGTTTGGGTGTTAACAGCTTAATGTACCTTTTGATAAAGGTGACAAATTGCTTCTTGTCAAAAGGAGGTTGCTCCTAGAATAAAAAAGGAACAATAAATTAGCTAACAAGCAGTTAAGCACAAAGCATCATTAGTCATGTACTACTATCAAACACACCAACCTGAAGCCTGAAAGTGTCAACAATGTCAACCACCTTAACCGATTGATCGTCAACACCCTCATCGTCATCAGCACCCTCAGCAGAAGGGTTTGCACCAATATTGACATCGACTGCACCTTGAACAACCCACTGCAAAAGTATCAAGTGTTCATCATCATCCATAACCAGATACGGTAATCAAACATAATTTAAAATCTTTGAATCAGAATTCCATTCTTGTAGATAGTACAAAAATACTTTTTTTGCTAATGCTTGTTAAAAATTAGTCAAACTATAATTAAAAAGTATAAACCATAGTGCATCAGAATTCTAGTCTTGTAGATGGTACAAAAATACTTTTTATGTTAACGAGCGCAGTTATATGATAAAACTCAAGTATAAAACATAGTGCAAGTGAACTAAAGGTTAGCAGTGTGACCATATGGCCTTTGAAAAGGAAAGTAACTAAATTTACTTATTGAAGCAAATAAGAACAAATAAAACATGAAAGAATTAAAGGTCAACACTTACTTTTCCCTCAACTTCCCACAGAACACCATTGTGGATCTCTTTGTATGGAAACGAGTCCGAGAGAAGCTCATCACCTTCACAGTGAAACATCAGAACACCAAAACCAAAAGGAAATCCATGTGACAAAGGGTGGTAATATGGTAACAAACTAAAAAACCCATCTTGAATCTAATAATATGTGAATCACCAGGTAAGATCTATGATGGGTATAAAACAAAATAAATAATAAACTATAACCACTAGAGATCCCAACACATTGAATGTATAATTATAGAATGTAGGACCCAAAACCGAGAATTTTATAGTTTAGTTAGCAAATTAATGTGGTCAATTTGAGCATCCATTCTCGAGTTTCAATTCGAAATATAGTAAAGACAAGACAGAATGATGGCACGATCAAGAATTTGATTAGAATTCAGATGATTGATTCTCATATTAATCAAATACAAAGGCAACAAGAAGCTAGTATATAATTGAAGAGAAGTACCTGTAAGAAGATCTTGATAGACCAACATTGTTTGAGATTGAGATTAGATCTCTCGGAATCGCCCCAAGGAGATAGAGAGAGAGCAGCAGCTTTGAGAGGGTTTGCTCAGAGTTCACGGACGAGATTATATCTATATATAATAAAACCAGGCGGCGATGATGAACAAACCCCTGCTTTTTCTTCAAGCGAATGACACTTATGCCCTTTTAGAAAAAGGAAAGTTCCACTGTCCGCTTTGTCAGAGTAATACCCGCGCGACCATAATTGATTTTGAGCATTAGTAATGACGAAACTTTGGTTGTATATCTCTAATTAATGTTTAAGTATTTGTAATAATCAAACTCGAATGAATGAGTTGGTTGTAAATTTTCGATTGGAGCTTGAATATTACTAATGATTAAACTTGAATGAATCTGTTGTAAATCGCCGATAAGAGCTTGAGTGTTGGTAATGATCAAGATCGAAGGAATTGATTGTAAATCGCCGAGTGGAGCTTGAGTATTTGTATCACGGGTAGGGAATAGTAGGTGCTGGACTAGGTGACGATTAAGACTAATGCAGAAAAACTATTATGCGAAAATGATTGGATTGTCCTACTCGCCCATTAAAATCATAAATTATCGACGAGTGGACAAAGGTTCGTAGAATGAGTCAATGATCAAACTTCCCCTAATACTAGAATAGAAATAAGGTAGAGAAAAATATTATTGATATTCATTTCGTGTGTATGAGAATAGGAGAGAGTTCCTTATATATGTTATAGATCAAACTACATTAAAAAAAACTAATAATAATATGAAATCCTAATAAGTAATAGGCCTAGACTATAATAGGATATACCCTAATTTATTCCAACAAAAGACCTGCACATACCATACTAATATATAACCACCAGACATTCCTAAGGAGAGATATGAGCAAATTAAGAAGAGATGGAAAACCATAAGAGCGTGGAAACAAATGGAAGACATCATAACTTGAGAGAGTGCAAATAAAAGTGGATGCACTTGAGTGGATAAGTCACACTTTATTGCGTCCATTTGAACTTGTGTCAACTTTCTAATTGAATGGATCTTTTATCGTAAGAATCACAACTTTTTCAAAAGAGAATATTCTAAACAAATGTGTCTGTTCAAACTAATGTCAACTCTCTTATTTAAAGAATTAAAATTGGGACGTGAATTTTCATCTTCTTCCTAAATTTCTCTCCTATCGCTTAAATAAAAAATTAATATTATGTCGCAAGATTCTACTATTCGTAGCACTTGTTAGTGGTTTAGTATGTTTCATCTTGGGAGACAGTTGCTCGGTGATCATTTCAATGTCGTGGAGGGAGCAATATTGTCTCAAGGAAACAACACTCGGCTGAACTCGTACGTTCTTCTCTTTTGCATTCTCGTTCTCTTCTCAACCAACTCCGATACACATCTCATACTTGAACTATTCGGTCTATAAATGTTTGATTTATTTTTACATTCATAATTAGTGGTCTACAACACACACGAGCGCGCACGAAATGATTGTCAAGTTCAATATGTTGCATTCGTGCATTAACAAGTTGCTGCTAGTTTTATTTAAAATATTATTTAGAAATTTCAAATACAAGGGGAGATGGAAATTAATGAATAATAACTTGTAAAATATGGAGGGAAGAAATGGTTTAATTAGTTGAATATAAAGCAGGGAAGGAGATGCAAAAATGAAGGCCAAAGTTGTGGTTGAGAGAATTATGCTCCCACAAAATTCTCTTGATTATGCCAAAAATAAGGATCTCTAATCATCTTTCCCTCTCCTTTGTATCTTCTTCTGTCTATTTCTCATTTTGTTCTTCATCCACATTTCCCATTAACTCTCACCGATCTCTTGCTATTTGGATTAACATCACATCACACGATGGTAGTTTTTATTTTGTTTCTTGTGTTGGCTATAATTGAAGGAATATCTGATTATTTTTGGGTTTTGTTCTATAGGCGAACGCAGCATCTGGAATGCATGTAGATGATGAGTGCAAGCTCAAGTTTATGGAACTGAAAGCCAAAAGAAACTACAGGTTCATCACTTTCAAGATTGAGAATTATCAAGTGGTGGTTGACAAACTTGGAACCCCCGAAGAAACTTATCAGGATTTCACTGCCTCTCTCCCTACCGACGAGTGTCGTTATGCTGTCTTCGATCTTGATTTCACCACCGATGAGAACTGCCAGAAAAGCAAGATTTTCTTCTTTGCTTGGTATGTAATCGTATTCAACTATATATGCTTAAACATCATTATCATGGTTCCAGACAATTCCATCACCTTAAATTGTTAAAGCAGCATATCTAAAAGATGTGGGTCTATTCACAGTTGGATAAGCAAATTTAGTAATTCACCAACTAATTTGAACTTTTAGATGCTTATATATGTATTTAACAAGTTTGCACACAAATTTGATGAAAATGGTGTGTTAAATAATCAGGTGCCCTGATACATCACAAGTGAGAATGAAGATGATCTACGCAAGCACCAAAGATAGATTCAAGAGAGAGTTGGACGGGATTGCATGTGAGCTGCAAGCAACCGATCCAAGCGAAATGAGCATGGACATCGTAAAATCTCGAGCACATTAATTAAGCACTAATATTTTACTATTATAATTAATATTAATAATATTATTCTTCGATCAAATATGCTCCTAACACCCTCCAAAATTAAGATAAGAAATTGTTGGGGGCTTTGTGTTTTTTCCTCCCTTTCAGTTGTTGCATGGGTTGTATGCTTATTTTTCATGATATAAAATACATATTACTTGGCATTAATTATTTTGTGTTGCTACTCATTTTAATTGTTTCTTTAACAGCTTAGCTAAATTTTTCTGTCCTATTTCTCCACTACAACAACATGGGATAACCTTAATACGGTGAATGAGGAGACCCCATGTTGAATCATATATGAATGACTTTCTGCTCTATTAAAAGTATATGTAGATGTCTGATTTTGGGTCTATGTTCATTATTTGATATAACCAATAACAGTAAAAACTAGTTTGTAATCAATTCAATAAACCTATTATAATGACTTTATTTAATAAAAAACTGATTAAGTGCAGACTACACTCACCTTCACCGCTACTATAGTAGCCCTTGACCAAGTCCACCGCTACACTATCGTATTTTTAGAAAAAATTAAAATATTTTATTAAAAATATACATGAATTTATATATATATGCAATGTATTTTTTTATATGAATAAGAAATTAAATATAAGGCCAATTGCATATTACTACGTATGCAAATGGTGAGACAATGACACTTTGTTATACCTAACTATAACGAAATGATACTTTCATACTTTAACTACTTTTATCTCCTTTTTAATACTCTGACAATTTTTTTGTGACAACCTATATTTAAATGACTAAAATAACCCTAGTTTAAGAAATCAAAATTGAACTGGTCCAATTTGATTTATCAAGCCAAATTTGAACCGGTTCAATTTAAATTTTTAATAATAATTTTATCATCAAAATAATCATTAATTATTTAATTATGAGAACAAATCGACCCAAACTTCCGGCACATCGCCGCCGGCACCGTCGCATAATTGTAATTGCATTTTAAATATAAACCATATTGAACTAGAGATAAATCAAATTGAACCAATTTAATTATGGTTTCTTAAATCAATGGTAGTTTAAGTATTTTAGGCATTCTAGAGGTAGGTTGTCACAAAAAAATTGTCAGGGTACTAAAATAGAGAGAAAAATAGTATGAAAGTGTCATTTCGCTATAATTAGATGTAACAAAGTGTCATTATCCCTTATATAAAATGTTCAACTAATAAATAAGTGTGAAATAAATTATTTTAGTCATGTGGCTATAGTATAAAATGACCATGTTTCGAATTGCTAGAAATTGAACAGACGACAAATATTTGCCCACCCATATATCACGTGATATACTTCAGATTTTCATATCCAAATTACTTATTTTCTACATAAACAAAAGTTTTAGTTTCTCTCACCAGATGTTAAATAAATCGAACAGAGTCTAATTTTGTCAAGATTCAGCTTCAAAATAAGTTTTCAACTCGAGCTTGGCCCAAGCTCGAATGAGCTTATATAGTTAAGCTCGAGCTTGGGTTAAAAAAGAAATACTCCAGTTTAAACACGGCTTGGCTTCATTCGATTCGTTTAGGTTTCACTACATATTTGTTAAAAATTATATTTTAATTAATTTTCATAACTATTTAAATATTAAAAATGCAGCTTGCGAGCCTTAATAAGTTGGGATTGAGTAATATTTTAATCATATAATTTCGTTCGAGTTTGAGTTGAACACTATTTTCTTAGGCCAACTGGAGCCTTCACAAAATTAGGCTCAATTTCATCCCTAATCACAGAGGCCAAAATGTTTGTATAAGAAAGGGGGTAATTTTGGTATAAATAGTTTAAGTAAATCATGTGACAAATACACTTGCATCTATTTTTCATCAAATTTGTTGCAATTTGAAACTTAGACAATTAATATTGTAGTCACGTTAATAAAGCAATTTACTTTGTACCTATTTGTTAGTTGGATATTTAATTGTATTTGTGCGACCAAGAGGCGTATTCAGGTACAAATGTTATTTTATGTATAAATATAGGAATGATTTTCAGCCACTAGATGAAAAAATAAATGATATAGATATGTGGTGACTCATCTTATGGCATTAGTTGTAATTATTAATCAATTGCATTTTATTTTTGTCATTTCACACTAATGACAAGGGTAAATTAGTATTTTCATATTATTTTCTTTTAATTATCTCATTTAATTCGTATTTAACATCAATAATTATTTCCACAATTATGAAATCTTTCCATCCATGATTAAGAAATATTTTCTCGTTGTTGACCAATAAAAATTTTTGTTTTAAATATTAGTGTCATATGTTTCCATTGTTCCATGAACAATATATTAATTTCCATTGTTCCATTACCAATGTCATATGCTTTCATTATGTCATTGTAATGTCATATGTTTCCATTGTTCCATGAACAATACATATTTATTTTCATTGTTACATTGCCAATGATCTATGTTTTCATTATTCCATATAGGTTATATGTATTCCCATTTATTCACGGGCAGTGTCATCATCTTGCATTGTTTCATACACATTCTTATTATTCACATTGTTCTCAACCTAATTCATAAGGCTTAAGACATAAGCACAACTCAAAACACGAATTAACTTCAAATATTCTTCTCTATAATCACTTTCCCAACCATATTAACAAAAATCAAAATAATTACAACAACAATGACAATAGTATATGTGGATTTAATGATGCATGTACGCAAATTAATATGGAGTTTTACAACTTTTCATGTTCCATAAAAATACCCGTACAATTATTTCTGTGTGCCTATAGACGGAGCACAAATTCACACATCCTATTGTATGTGATGTAGTCCTGAATTCCTGCTTCTAGTGTCTCGAATCGCATTCCAACGCATGACTTAAAATCATTCGGGCAGCAGGACGTATAACCACCATATTCACCAAAATCCAAGCAAAAAGTACACCCCCACACTTAGGGTGCACTGTCGTAGTGCACCAAAAAAAATTGAAAAGTAAAACAAGTGAAGAAGAGAAAAGGAAGAGATAGAACTAATACTAACTGGCCGACTGAAGCTCTCTTTTTCTTCTTTTTTTTTCATCTATCCCGTTGTCTTCCCTTGAACTGCTCATTTTCACCTGTATTACACTGTAGTACCCTTGTTACTAGATGTTTTATTAAAAAAACGAAAAATTAAAGTAGTTCACAGGATAGTTTACATTTGTTTATCGTCGTTAACTCGTCGGAATAAACATAAATCGGGAGGCCGCCCATGCACCTCAAATTTCAGTAGCATTCTTCTCTTCATGTGTGATCGTGGGTAGCAGAGAAAAATCACAATGAAATAAATCATTATTTTATTTGAGTTTTGGAAAGCTTCCAAACTCAATGCGAGCTCCATTAAGCTCGTTTTGATGGAAGCACTATGATTTGCTTCATCTCGGCACAACTCAAATGGGCTCGAACTCCTACAAACATGAAAATACTCATGCACATTTGAATTAAAAGCATCTATCTCAGCAATGTCAGAGTTAACATGAGGATAGTAGAAACTAGCAAACACATCACAAAATATATGCTCATTATCAATTTT
>JAYMTP010002420.1:0-19848 GCA_036897365.1 Geranium brycei
TTAACAGTAACTGGGATTATGGTGAGGGGTCTGTCCCACCATCTGTAGCTTCAGCTGTCCGGCTTAATGCCGAGTTAGTCGCTTAATTAATAAAATTCGTTTTACCTTAAAAAAAAGTTTGTGTCATGATTCTTATCATTCAAAATTATCTTTCCATTTCTTGTTAATATCACGTCAATTTTCCATAATTAAGAAGTCAAGAATCACAAGGATTATTTTCCTAATCTTATATATTTTTATTTGTATAATATACATTCCACATTTCCTACCTTTACACCATAATTAATATTTAATGTGATATTCACATATATCTCCATAAACTTTTCAACTAGCTAGCTAGCTAGAGGTTCACAGTCCACGATAAATACATCTAATCAGCCTTTTCTCTCTCCTAATTTTTCAAATAATAATTTAATCAACAGTATCGTCAAAATTACCTCTCAATTTAAAATGTTAATATATATAGAAACAATTATGTACAAACAGGATGAAGTATTCAAATTGTCCGAACATGTAGAATATTTGTTATGGGGGTGGAACTTTTGCGACCAAAAAAAACCCGCGAGTCAGCCTTCCCGGCCACGTGTCGCACACTGGACAACGCACACGCAAATTTTCACTAATACAACGCCTGAGATTGGTTCAGACGGTTTGGACGTTTACGCTAGTTTGTACTAGAGTGTATCCCCAAATATATAAGAGAAAAATCCTCAAGCTGTCATCATACGTGGCAACCTCTTTCAAGATATTTCTATCATTCTTTTTTTTCAAATTCTGATTTTTTTTTATTTTAATAGTTTATTATAGTATACTAATACAATTAAATGTTGATTAATTTTTTTTTATTTTGGAAATCGAACTGTTTATTGTAGTATACTACTACATTTAAAACTCAATTAAAAGTTAAACACTAATGTAATTAAAACTCAATTAACAACTCGGATTTTTTCAATTCAATGATTTACTACGGTATACTAATACATTTCGAACTAATTAAAAATTAAAACACTAATATAATTAAACTCAATTAAAAATTCTGATTTTTTAATTGAATGATTTATTGTAATATATTAATACATTTCAAACTATATATGTAGAGAAATAATCATGTACAAACTGGGTGAAGTGTCCAAACTGTTCGAACAGGTGGAACTTTTGCGCTGAGGGTGGAATGTTTGGGTTCAGGTGGAACTTTTGCGCTGAGAGTGCAACTTTTCCAACCCAAAAAAACACCGCAGGTCAACCTTCTTGGCCATGTGTCGCGTGCTGGACAACGCGCACACATATTTCCACTGATCTAACGCTGAGATTGGTTCGAATGGTTTGGACGTTTATGCTAGTTTGTACTAGAGTGTATTCCCAAATATATAAAAGAAAAATCCTCAAGTTGTCATACGTGGCAACCTCTTTCAAGATATTTCTATCATTCTTTTTTTTAAAATTCTGATTTTTTTTTCATTTTAATAGTTTATTATAGTATACTAATACAATTAAATGTCGATTAATTTTTTTGATTTTTTAAATCGAACTATTTATTGTAGTATACTACTACATTTAAAACTCAATTAAAAGTTAAACACTAATATAATTAAAACTCAATTAAAAACTCTGATTTTTCAATTCAATGATTTATTGCAGTATACTAATACATTTTCAACTAATTAAAAATTAAAACACCAATATAGTTAAACTCAATACATGTACAAACCGGATGAAGTGTCCAAACTGTCCGAACAGGTGAAACTTTTGCTCTTAGGGTGGAATGTTTGGGTTCAGGTGGAACTTTTGCGACCCGAAAAAACACCACGGGCCAGCCTTCCTAAACATGTGTCGCGCGTTGGGACAACGCGCGCGCAGATTTTCACTGATCCAACGCCTAAGATTGGTTCGGACGGTTTAGAGGTTTAAGTTGGTTTGTACTGGAGTGTGTGTGTATATATATAACAATCTGGTGCGAACAAGCACCCTGAACGAACCCGGACGAACGCGTTGTGAGCCACTCATCTAGCAAGATTAAAACACCGTGTGACACGTGGCAGAGCACACTGTGCACTTAAGTGAGGGGCAATTCCGTATTTTTGCGTGACAGCGCGCATTGTGCACTTAAGTGTTATGCACGCGTTCGCAGTAGAACGTTTAACTTTCTCAGTATAACCTTTTCATTTTTAGTAGAACTTTTGCATTTTAAGTACAACAATTTTGTTATTTTCGTTTTTGCGATAGTGTTTTAGCTTTCTCAGTACAACTTTTGCATTTTCAATAGAACAAATTTGTTATTTTTGTTTTTGCGATAATGTTTAATGAGTTTCGAGATCGATTTTTATTATAATTTCAATTATTTAGGATTAACTTTTTGCATTTTTAGTATAACATTTTTTTTCATTTATTCGATAGTGTTTAATGAGTTTTGAGATATTCTACTCCCAATTTTAAACATTATACTCCATATAATTACAACACTCCTGTTTAGACACCACGTTTATACATAAAAAAATAGGTATTAGCGCCCGCAGCCTTACACACACTAAACCATAGTTTTCCGTCGAATCGATAACTCTATAACCAAATACTCTCGTATTACTTGACAAACAGTGTACTTGTCGTGTAAGCGGGAGTGGGTGAGATCTTGCTTGTCGAGATTTCCTCCCGTCAAGTGTTAATGACAAAAATATTATATGAAATTTAATATGTTCTATAACATCAAATTTTGTAAGGTGTACTGTGTACTTTGTTGTTAATGGCAAAAATATACTCCGAATTCTAAATTTTAATTTGTAGGCGAAATGTGAGTATTTACACAAAACTAACGAAATTGTCATTAAAATTGGTAATTATTCATTTGTAAAAATAAATTTTAATTTTTTTTCTCAAAAGTAATAAAAACAAACCTCTGCGGATACCATTGGACCTCTCATGTAGTACTTCCTCACTCTCGCTAAATCAATCCTTTCGTGGAAGCCTGTGGGAAACATGTCCCTCCCCTCTGAAATAGCTTATGTCCATGAAATAGCTTCTAACGCTTATTGCAATTAAATAGCTTGTTTCGCTCAACGGATTCCACCTGCAAGCGCTGGTTCGTCTCCTTCTTCACGTAATGAGTCAGCCCAGATCCCTTAGCGAATACTTACACTTTGTTGAGTTGTATGTTTATCAAATAAAATGAACGTTAATAAAAATATTGTAAATTCAATTAACGAGTAGGTCAACCTCTTTCAAATATATAACATGGATTCTGGCAATGAAATGGAGTTGGGGTGGGTGGGGCTTGTAGCTCAGAGGATTAGAGCATGTGGCTACGAACCATGATGTCGGGGGTTCGAATCCCTACGAGCCCACAACCGGCCCAAAATAAGGCGGGTGCCTGCGGGGTAGGGTTTTTGAGATCGGAATAGCAGAACAAGGCTAGGGAACTTCGGTGTGGGTCTGTTGTCGAAATGGAATGGCCTGATTATTTTTTGAAATAACCCCAGGATTAGTGCAATAGAAACAAAGACACACATAAAGGTTACCTACTCTTAAACGGTCAAAGCAAATCCTTTTATTCTAAATTCTCTCGTTCGAAATAAAGCGAATCTCCCCAAATAGAATTTGAACCAACGACCAGTCAGTTAACAGCTGAACCACTGAGCTACTGAGAAACATTTATGATCATTTAATTAGGTATAAAATATTTTAGATCGTGAAGAAGAGTAAAATTACTATCATTAGACTTTTTAATACAAGCATTAATTTGAAATATAATTCTATTGAGGTTCGTTGGTTTTTTCAATTTACTGTTGAAATATGTTACTTTCTTCATTTTCTCTTCAAAATAGATGAAAAATATATCATTGTTAATGTTTAATTTAAGTAATATGTTTTTAATGAATTTTGGTTGTTCTTATCATTCCTTTCTAAATAATTGATAAATGCATTATAATTATTATAAATGTTAAATCTAATATGTATACATTTTCAGTTATACTATTTAACAACAAAGTACGAAAATAACAAATCTTCAATTATCGAGAATACTCCTTTTCTTTTTCATTTTTCTGCTCAAGCAAGGTTATCAGCTTGGGAAGAAATATATGCCCCACAACTGACCTCTTTTCAACCATTAACCCTAGGTATTGATTTTCAATCTCATTACTTTTATTTTAAGGACAATGACATGTGACTACATTCAACAAAGTCACTTTTCAAAATTAGTATCCTAACATCAAAATTTTTATTTAGGGTACCTGGAGATTGTTTAAGCGACATTTAACCCAACTTTCGTTAAAACTAACTGAATTGGTTTGTTAAAAGTCTAAAATGCCCTCAATAATTCTTTGTTGAAATAAGTCTGGTCTGACCGGTTCAAGATAGTTCATCCGGTTCAAATTAAAATTTTAATTATGAATTAATTGTTAATTCGTTATTTTAATTACAAAAAATAAAATCTGGTCTAATGTTTCGTCTTCCTCTTGGACGACCTTCACATATGGACAAACCTCCCTCGACACAAGATCGGAGCCAGAGCACCTCCTTTGACTTGTTCCTTTGATGCTTGGCTAAATTCAAATCCCTAATCCTCTTCTCGGAGGACGCACAGGTCGTCCCTAAGCCCCCAATGGGCCCCCAGTGGGCCTGCACAAGTTTTCCATAGCTCCAGGACGAGCCGGTCCATTGGGGGCTTAGCGACGATCAACGGGTTCTCCGAGAAGAGGATTAGGGATTTGAATTCGTCCTCGCAGCAGAGGAACAAGTCGAGGAGTTTCCGGAGCCACGCAATGGAGAGGATGGGCTCGAATCGCTCAAATCAGAACTGTCGCAACTTCCTAGACTAAAATACAGAGCCGAGATAAATTGATAACAACTTCGATTGACGTTCAAATTGATGAAAACTCATCAATTCTTTGAATCAAACAAAAACAAATTGATGTTCAAAATTCTTATTTTGGGGTTCAAAAAGTCTGCGTGCAAACATAAACAAACAGATATGGCTATGGATTTGCACTTCTATTGACGGACTTGGATTTGCACTTCGAATTCGAGAACATCGCCGGAATGATGCCAACCCGTGTCGGCGGTTCTCGAACCCGGCACCGCCATCCTGAGTTTGCGAAATCGGTGAATCGGTGACTTGGGCAGAATTAGAGGATATTTCTTTCTATCAAAAGAGGATGCCAAGTTAAACGAGAAAAATTACGCATATATGACAAGAATTAACCATGGAAACTCAAATTTATTGGCCGATCTGTAGATGATCCATTGTCAAATATTAACATTAGAGAATCTAAGATATTGGGGGAGAGAGACCTGAACGTGAGAAGGACAGTGAGAAGTGGACCGGATGAGGGAGAGGGCACAATTGTCTTTTCATAAGTTCTTTCCAAATTAATTATTAATAAAACTAAAATATATAATTAAAAGCAAATCAATTTTTCATTTGAACCGGTCAGGTCGAATTTGAACCGATTAGACCAGTCTGATTTCAAATCAGAACTATTGAGGACATTTTAGACTTTTTAACAAACCAATTCAGTTAGATTTAACTGAAGTTAGGTTAAATGTCGCTTATTTAATATTTGGGTACCAGAAATCAAATTTTTGAAGTTTGGGTATTGATTTTGAAAAGTGACATTGTTGGGTATCCATCTGTCATTATCCCTTATATAAATTATAAAGCATAATAACATATGTTTTCAAGAAACTAAAACCCCAATTAATGCTCAACAACTTTGCAATACTCTAAACAAAAAACACCACCATTACAACAATTTCAAACTTTACAAGATTCAGAGAATCAAATATACCGGAAGGTGATTGTAGTTAACCATGTGGTCACAAAATACTAGCTAGAATTAACACATAATCGAACAAATCTTGAGTTGAGAAGATGAAAACCATCGAAAAGATGAATCAAAAAGTGGTGATTTACGTAGAAATCATGGGCAGTATCTCTCTCATTACCCAACCCTAATAAGATTTCTTAATACGTCGTCGTCGACCTTAAATTGGTCGAACCCTAACACCTCACGACAATTCAGGCACGCATTGACAAAGTTGAGGCCGAATCGGCATCCGATGGCCTTGTACAGTGCGGTATCGGAGAGGCAGAAGATCTAGCAGAGTAAGCGTGAAGGGGATTTTCTGGGTTCAGACTTGAAGGAGGTGACGAGCATTCGAGGCGGAGTCGGCCGCCAGAGGGTTTTCTTTGACGACGCTAGTGAAGACGAAGGCCATCAAGTTCTACAGTTGATCTCAGCCACCCATTTGCCCTAATGCCTCTGCCTCACTCCTCTGTACAGGTTCTTACACAGGCTTGCTCAATTTCTGGATAAGGTCACTCTGGTGGAGATAAACCATTGACCCGAGCGGATCGGATCGGGCATGTAGGTTTCAGGTTTGTTCTGGTTTGTTTGAAAATTAAAGGATATTTGACCAATTTTCAGGTCGAATTTGAGTTTACTTTGTTCCAATGAATAGGTTGAATTTAGGCCAAATTGATGAATATTAACTTGAAAATTTGTTTTGTAGTTTGATTTCGGTGGTGGTGGCTTGATTCTGGAGAGAGAAAGAGAAAGGAGAGGAGAAAGGAAAAAAAAAAGAATTCAATGGCATGTGTTTTGTTGAGTGGTATTTTTGTGTTTTTTGAAAAAAATATATATATAATTCGTCTAAAATTTAACGATGTTTATACAAAGTGTAATAAAAATACGATCAAGTGAGTTGAAAATAAATTTTTTATAATAGGTGTGATAAGTTGTAAAATGTGTCATAACGAATACAAGAAATTGTAATTATCCCTAAATAATTGATCCGAGACAAATCATATGCTTTCATCTCATTTGTAATCTATAATGTGTGTCATTTTCTCAAAAATATGTGCTACATTCTATTTCCTATAAATGGCTGATAGGAGAGAGCTCAATAGACATAGCATTCTAAGGATTGTATTCCAGTAACAACCACCCATTTAGGTGAGAAAATAATAATCAACTTTGACCATTAGAAAAAATTTGAATGGTTTAGATTTTTGGTAACTCATCAATGACAAATGAATGTAATTACTCGAAACTTGTTATTTTATTTTTTTTTTAACATAAATATAAGGGTATTTTTTATTATTTATATTTAATGATTTCCTTTTTCTGATTACAAGATTTAAGTTTTGGCGTAGTGGTCTAGAACACTCCTTCCATGGCCTCGGCCAGGATCGAGTCCTGCTACGTCACGTGAGGAGGGTTATGGGTTGGGGTAGAAATTAAGGGCGGATTAATAGTTACTGTATAGGTTGAGTTTTGGGTTTGGGTAGTACAGGTTTCTCAAAAAAAAGTTACAAGATTTAAGCTCCTTAATTATGATTTAATTTATATCCTATTTATTTTAAAATTTCATTGGGTGGGCTTTGGGTAGTATAGGTTTCTCAAAAAAAATTACAAGATTTAAGCTACTTAATTATGATTTAATTTATATCCTATTTATTTTAAGATTTCATGATTTTTTTTCACAAATAAAATATTTGCGCAAATAAAATCTTTTCATGATTTCATTTTTAAAATTTCATTATTTATTTTCCTTTTTACGATTACACGATTTCATTGATATTCTATTTCATTTGTTCGGTTATATGATTTTATTTTTACAATTTCATGATTTATGTACATAATTTTAAGTTCATAGTTTATCTACTTAATTATGATTTTATTTATTTACTATTTTCCTTTTTACGATTGCGTGATTTTATTTTCATGATTTCATTGATTAATTTACCTGATCGTAATTTCATGACAGTTTCTTTTTAAATTATTCGAAAACAGTTTTATGATTTAATTCGTCAAGAATCATGATTTCATTTATCGTATTTCATTGTTTCATAGTTTAATTAATCAAAGTCTCATAGTTACATCGATCGAATTTTATTGCTTCATGATTTTAGTAATTAATTTTTATGGTTTAATCATCTAACATTTTTTCTACAAATGGTTCATACCAAAGTGTTTGATGATCTTGAAATTTGGTGCAAAATAAACATTCTGGAGCACTGTCTTGAGCCAAAAATGTGTTTAGGCAACTTGACATGGACACGCAATATATTTTTCCTATCCACATGTGTTTTCTTGATCCACATTCAATTTAGCATCCGAAAAAATCAAAAAATAGTTAAGTTAATTTTCCAGAGGAAGAAAAACTGAAGCTACTTTTTTCATTGTAGTGCAAGTAATTTTGTGTTCGTACGTTGGTCAAATCATTGAATCCACGAAATCTACAAAAGAAAATCATATCTATAAAATTAAGAAGCTAAAGTCTAAGCCCTTCAAATCTACACAATCACGTGAAACTCAAAGGCTTGGCATAATTAATTGGCTTAGATTAACAAAAAAATTCATCGGTCAAAACTGAAAAAGAAATAGTTGGACCAACACTCCAAATTGAACATGGCTCAAAGAGGGGTTAACGATTAAATCTACACAGCCACATATTACAAAATCAAGCAACACCCACCAAAAAAAAAACCCACGCGGCGGCTACAACATAGCCAATTTCTAGAGCCGCGAGGAGATTGTTACTGACCTTACAGGGTGGATGAGTTCCAAAAAGGCGAGGTGGGGGAATCAGGAGGCGCCGGCGAGGGAGGGCACATTCAGTTTGAGGCTCAAGACGGTCGGAGCTGCGACTATGATTCCAACTGTAGCACGAATATGCCCAACTTGACGATGGAGCAGCCATGATCGCCGATCCGTTTGAGAGCACGAAGGTACGCCTAGACGAAAGTGAAAGTGACCTTAAAATAATAGGAATATTAGGGATTCAATTTTGGTATGTTTCAGTTTTACTATGATACCCTTATTTACGTTTATTTAATTATTTTATAATAAAATTTGTTGATTAATTATTACTATCCTACGAATAGTAATGATGCTTATTTTCTCATTTAAGATGTGAGTTTTGTTAGAGTGCACCCAACATTATAATGTTAGATGATGGTAGATACATATTTTGATTAGATGCTCTCGGACCATTGTGCTATCATTTTAGGAGCTCGGGAAACAGATTGGGGACCCAGGCCGAAGAGGTTCCTCAACACCTGGATAGATCACTCGGAGTTCAGAGACTTCGTGTCCGAGAGATGGGAGTCTTATCAGGGCATTGTGGGCTGCCCTAACTTCCGACTATGGGCAAAACTCAAGCGCCTAAAACTCGATCTTGGGACCTGGAACATTAAGGTGTTCGACCATGTGGACCACGGGATTGCTCGAGTCACAGCCAGGATTGAGGAGCTAGATGCCTTAGTGGGAGGGAGACCACTAATAGAGACAAAGAAGGATGAGAGCGGTAGGTGTCGGGCTGAGCTGGATACTTTGGCCAAGACCCGGGCAGACATCTGGAGGCAGAAGTCGAGGATCCAGTGGGCTCTTGAGGGAGACAGGAATACTCGGTACTTTCACAGATGTGCTGTTTCACGAGGTAGACATAATCGCATCTCGAGCATGGTGATTGATGGTTAGGAGCAGTCACAGCCAGAGCACATCCGGAGGGCAGCAGTGGAGCATTTTTCAGTCAGGTTCAGGCCTCATGCTACTTGTAGGTCGACTCTTCCGGAGCTTCCCTTCAAAACCTTACCTCCAGAGGCTGCTGATAGCCTGAAGAGGGGTTTTACTAAAGAGGAGATCGTCTCGGCACTAGCAGAGTCTGATAGAGATAAGGCCCTAGGCCTAGATGGATTCACTATGTGATTTTTCCAGGAGATGTGGGACGTGATCAGGAGTAATGTGTTGGACTTCTTCCATGACTTCCATTCTTTCGGGAGGATTGGAAAGGGACTTAACGCTTCCTTCATAGCATTGATCCCGAAAATCTAGAACCCCAGAGACTTTGCCCACTTTCGGCCTATCAGCCTGATTTCGTCACCGTATAAGCTTCTGGCTAAGGTGCTTTCTATCCAGTTGAGGCAGTTCATGAGAGACCTTATAGGAGAGGAGCAGTCGGGGTTTATCCGGGGGAGGCAGTTGGTTGATGGAGTTCTAGTGGCGAACGAGGTGATTGATATGGTTCGTAAGAGGCACTCCAGGGTTGCAGTGGTCAAGCTGGATTTCGAGAAGACTTTTGACAGGGTGGATAGGGGGTGCCTATGGTGGGTTATGGAGACTATGGGCTTTGGGCCTAAGTGGAGATATTGGATCAGTTGCTATCTTAGCTCCACTGCCTCCGTCCTGGTCAACGGCTCTCCCACGAGTCAGTTTGACATTAGGAGAGGTGTTGGGCAGGGATGCCCTCTCTCCCCCCTCCTATTTATTTTGGCTACGGAGGGTCTCCATCTCTTCTTCAGAGAGGAGAGTCGGAGCTGCTCTTCAAGGGAATTCAGATAGGTGTACAGGAGAGAGTCTCACACCTACAGTTCGCCGATGACACATTGCTTTTTATCGAGGTAGATCCTTCTCAGCTCTTCCAGCTGAGTTTGGTGCTCAAGTACTTCGAGTGGGATTCTGGCATGAGGATCAACTTTGACAAGTCTGTCTTATTAGGGTTGAATCTGGATGATGACGTCGATCAGAGGTTGGCCAGAGCCTTCGGTTGTGTGGTGGGTCAGCTTCCTTTGCCTTATTTGGAGTTCAGTTTGGGGGTAGATCCTATGAGGGTAATGACTTGGAGCCGGTAGTGGCTAAGTTCAGGGCCAGATTAGCCACGTGGCAGGCGAGCTTGCTCTCCTTCGGGGGGCGTATTACACTGATTAAGGCAGTTCTTTCGACCTTGCCCATCTTTTACATGTCTCTTTTCAGGGCTCCGAAGACCACGGTGTCGGCTATGGAAGCCATTATGAGGAAATTCCTCTGACGGAGCAGAAGAGGCCGGAGGGGTTACGCGAAGAGGGGTTAGGCATCAGACACCTAGAGGAGGTCAACAACGCTTTGCTGTTGAAGTGGTGGTGGAGATTCGCCTTAGAACCGAATCCCTTGTGGAATAGGACTCTGTGCGCGAAATATGGGTGGGATATGACAGATTGGGACCTTTCTGCTCTCCCTTTTTCTAGTCAGTCCGGGTCGAGGTTGCTGCAAAACATTTTGGGATTGACATCTCATCCAGCTCACCCCAGTGTTTGGGACTGGATGTGTCAGATGAAGGCTAGGTGATGGCAGGCAGATCAGGTTCTGGGATGACTGCTGGCTTGATGATTGTTGCCTCAGGACTAGATTTTAGAGATTGTACAGACGCGTGAGTACCCCCAGACACACAATCAGCGAGGCATGAAAGATGGATGGTTGGTCGATTCCCACTCGTGGGATTCTCACTTCGAGACTAGCATAGGAGCTTACAGAGCTACTGACAGTTCTAGGCACCAACCGGCCAGAGGAGGTTAGAGAGGACTCCATCTTTTGGGTTCATGACATGAGAGGTTATTTCGCGAGGAGGGGGTTTGTCATGTTGACTAAGGACCTCACAGTGGAGCCAGTAGACTGGGCGGCCAGACTCGAGCGTACGCCGGTTCCTCCGAAGTTTAGAAGTTTCGGCTGGCTTATTCTTCAGGGTGGATTACCGACGAGAGAGGTCCTGACTTTCAGGGGGCTCTCCCGATTGGCCACCGGTTCTGCCTCTTGTGCAGGGGGAGGTTAGAGACTAGCGAGCACCTCTTGTTTACATGCAGATGTGCAAAGAGCTTCTGGCGGGAGATATTCAGGTGGTGGGGCGTACCTTACACCAGATCACAGACGGTCCACGGGCTCTTTATGGGTTGGACAACCAGAGTTACGGAGAGAGAGGCGATGAGAGCTTGGAGCAGACTAATCACTTTGAGCTTCTGGTACATTTGGGTTACCAGAAACGCCTGGATCTTCAGGGAGGAGGTGAAGACCCCAAGTGACATTCTCAGATCGTTGCAGATGCGCTCTTACATTCTAATGCAAACATATATTTTTTATAAAATAAATAATAAATAACTGATTTTTGTATAAAAAATATTAAATTTTTAAAAAAAATAATAAAAAATAAAAAATAAAAACGATGTTTAAAATCCATTTTTCATTTTTAATATTATTTTTCTAACTTTTTTGTTAAAAAATAATATTATAATCAGTTTTTTATTATTTATTTTATAAAAAAATATATTTTTTTAAAAAGTGTAAAATATTTAAATACAATGATATTTTTGTCAATTCACACTAAAAACTAACTGAAATCTAACATTTTTGGTTAACTTATACAAAATGAAATTTTACTGACCTATATATCAGTTTTCTAACTTAACTATACCTACTTGAAAAATATAGAGATTAACCCTAAAATCAATTAATAGTGGCCACCGTCAAGTTATGTTATGTATTAGTCAAATCACATGAAAACATATCATTTGTCTTGAAAGACAACCCAATCTTTGTCTATAAATTGGGTATTGGATGTGAGAAAGAACATACCCCAGAGATTCTTCTTACTCATGTTTTGCTTCCCTTTCCAAGTCTTGCATAACCAATTAATTATTTGTCTTAATTGCTTGGTTTTGAGAACTCTCTTTTAATTGCACTTTAAACCGTGTGTAAGATATAATTTTGACAAGAGTTTCAACAATTCAAAAACAAAATAACCCAGAAAGAGCGAGTGACCTTCCCAGTCCCACAACCAGAGGAAAACGACACTCACCCACCTCTTAATATCTGATCCTTTCTTTATTGGATTTCTTTTTTCCTCCGTCAGGGTTCTCTCCATTTCCTTCAAAAAAGTGATATTTGTTTGCGCTCTCTCTCGAATTTCCTGGGTTCGTGGCTGGTTTTCGGGTCTGAAATGGTGGGAGCTTGATTATGAGGTATCGGGGGTTTTTCTGTTTGGTTGGTTTTGCTCTTGATTACCTCAATTTTCTGGTTGAATTTGTGAAGAAATAGCCTTTTTGTTTCTGTTTTGTAGCTTAATTTTTGTGGCTGCTGCTGTTGTTTTTATTTTTATTTTAAGCTCTAACCCTTGAAATAGGACCTGATCACCTCAAATTTGTCTAATTTTTCTTAGTTCAGTACTATGATTGAATCATATGTTCACAATATTATAGTCTTTTGAATAATATAACTTGTGAAATTGTAATCACAGCCTTTGGGCGCTTTGTTGAACCAGACTCAACCTGAATTTGCTAATTTGGACAGTACTGTTTCAGTAAGTTGAGGCGTCTTGATGGCCCGACCTTGGCTAATGCGTCTTGCAGCGTTCTGTTCCATGTCGAAAAAAGAGAAAATTCTACGCATTTCCAAGTCATAACATTGTAATGTTGGATGATATGGAGGTTCATATTTTGTCTAGAAAATTGATAACCCCATCAGCAAATAATGATCACCCTCGAAAAGTGAAAATATCTTGCATCGATCAGCTTGCTCCTCATGCGTATACGGATTGCATTTTTTACTATGCAGCAACAGAAATTGGAGACAAGAATGTCCAGAGTCAGAGAGATAGGCTCGAGCTTATGGAGAAGTCGTTGTCCAAGATTTTAACTGTGTTTTACCCGCTAGCGGGTCGATATGATGCACCTGATCTATCAATCGACTGCAATGACCAGGGGGTTGAGTTCTTGGAAGCGCGAGTGAAAGGCCGGCTCGATCAGCTTCTCATGGAGGACAATCCTGATCCCGAGCTTCTGTGTCGTTTTGTCCCCCCTTCTCGGCCTCATTCGTCATCTGCACCGTTATTGTCGATTCAGGTGAACGTGTTCGAGTGTGACGGATTCGCCATCGGTGTCCTAATGTCACACATTGTAGCTGATATGTACACATTTAGCTTGTTCATGTTGGAATGGGCTAGTTCATGCAGGTCAGGGAACACTGATCAAATAGTCCGTCCGAGCTTCAACCTAGCATCAATCTTTCCGCCATATCCCGGAAGCAATCCGCCCGGAAGGCTGAAACTGGCAGGACGGGGCGTTAAGGTCGTCACGAGAAGGTTTGTTTTTAACGAACGAGTAATATCAAGACTCAGAGCCAGCTACGGGGTCCAACAGGCAACCCGGGTGCAGGTAGTGACTGCTGTCGTATGGAGAGCTCTGATGAGAGGACAGCCGAAAGCTTCTTCCGTGTACCACGTGCTCAACATGAGGGGAAAGACGAGGCTTGCCGTGCCGGACCATTCGTGCGGGAACCTCACCCGAATGGTTCGTGTCTCAAATAATGGCGAAGCCAAGATTAATGAGTTGAAGGGTTTGGTAGGCCTGGTGAGAGATGTGTTGACAGCCGAATTGGGGAAATCAAATATTGACGCTGGCGGTGACATATTCTTGCTTGCTAAAAATGTTGTGGCGCAGATAATAGAGGAAAGAGTAGCGGTGGATGTGTTTGTGTTCTCGAGCTGGTGTAGAATGAGGCTTTATGAGGTTGATTTTGGTTGGGGGAAGGCGGGTTGGGTGAGCATAGTGAGCAACCCTGTGGAGAGGTATGTTATCTTTTTGGACACTAAAGATGGGGGCGGGATAGAGGCGTGGGTCAGCTTAGCTGAGCACGATATGAGTGTATTTCAACAAGATCAGGACATTGCTTCTTTAGTGTCCAATCATCAATAAGTTAAACATTCATGTTTTCATTGTTTTTAGGGTGCTTGTCGACTCTTCTCCATGCACAAATACAAATAAAACTAGAGTCAAAAGATCGATAACATGGTTTCTCAAAAGTCGGTACAAAATAAAGGGTTTTTTCTGATTCACTGATAAAAAAAATAGGGTTTGTATCAATTAATCTGCGTTACGGTAATAAATATGTATATTGTTGATTTTTTTAAGCCACACTTTTGTTGGTGTTAAAATAGGTTGATTTTCACTAACTATTAGATATAAAATTCACATGTTAATTAACTATTGATTTAGCCTTCATCTTACATCATTTTCACCATCATTTCATCACAAGCATGCTTGCTCTCTTTAGAATGAGGATCTTGGTATTCATGTTGTATTCTAGAGCCCTCTTGAGGAGGATGAGAATAATTATCATTGCGAGAAGAGGAAGTGGTCGTGGGCTTTCGATGTCTGACTAAGGATATTTTTGTCTGACTAAGGATATTTTCGTCTTTTTACTTAAAACTTTAACATATTCCATCCAAAATTTTAACGACATGTGCTAAGTGTCCATTTTCATTCTCTGAGGGTAGTTAGGTGTCCAGTTTGAAAGATGAAGATAGTTATGTGTCTTTTGGCCTTAGCTGAGAGTGGCTATGTGTAGTTTTCCCTACATTAAACTATTAAATCATACTTTGAAAACACTTTTAAGAATAAGAAAAACAAGAACTATCAAAATAATTTTTCTCTTAAAGATGAAAAACTTGTGTTGAAACTTTTTGTAGAGAAAAAGTAGAATGTTGCCTCATATGAAGAAGCAAGTGAGGGTATTGATAGAAAAAACATTTAGGTCTTGAAAATTCAAAGACAGAGTTGGGATATACTTGAATGCAAAGTCAAGTTGTATGACTTGACAAGAAATTGCTCCAACACACATTTCAAAATTGAAATGATTACTTGTAATGATTATCTCTCTCTTTTCAATATATATAATGAATAAAAATAAGTGAGTAAACATGGAGTGCAGAGCTAGTCAACCGTATTTTAAAATTATAATTACAAGAGTTTTTATTGCTATGACTTAAATCACTTCAAGTAGTCATTCTTGATCGTCTATAGTGTGTCTTGATCATCATTATAAGTCTGAAATTATCCTTGAATATTAAAAATTCGTGGAAGACTTCATTTTGCACAAACAGGTGATGATCATATTTACTGCCCCATAATTTCAACTGCACATTTGCTCTCGAATGACCATAACTTTTTGTTCAAGAGTCCAACTCACTTCAAATCAGTTGGGATACAAACTAGACTCATATATATTTTCAATAGTGTGTCATATGTCTGCTACAACACTCCCAATAAAGTCATATTTAACAAGAAAGTTATCCTATAAAATATGTTTTTTCAGTTTTGGCATATTTGATATATGGTCACTCTTTCTTGGATATATCTCTGAAAATGTACGATAATATAAACCGATTTTTGAAGTGAAAAGTACACTCTTCAAGATTTTCATAACATTAAAGAAATCACGATTTGATAAAGAAATGAATTTTCAAAGTTGACTCAAATGCAAAAAAAAAAAGTTACTGTTTTGTACAAATATAAAAATGCATTTATCAACTTTGAAATATCTTTGGAAAGCTTGTATTATATAGTATACATATTTTGAATAAAGTTTTTTTTTTTTTTTTTTGATCGGCAATAATTGAAGACATCCTAAACTACTAGCAGGGACAAAGATTCAAACTCAGGACCTCACATGTGTTAAGTGAGCTCCTTACCACTTGGCCCAACTTGTGTTGGTATATTTTGAATAAAGTACTTTGTCTTGAATAATAATATAAGAGGTTTGTTATCATCAAAACACCAAAATTAGAGTGTTCATAAATGTTCACAACATCGGCGTAGTGGAGGTGATCCGCGTGATGGAAATGTCTTTTGTTTCAATAATTCATACATCTCCTTCACTTATGCTTTTAGTTCGGCTATCTTCGTTGATTCCACCATATTCACAATGTTGCCTCCTTACCCTATCGGAATGCCACAAAGCATTGTTGGCATCCACCTTGCTAATAAGGTCATATCCTTCTCCAGTCGGTTTGTCCATAAAATTTCCTCCCGCGGAGGCATCAAGTATAGCCTTGTCGGTTGGGCACATTCCATAGTAAAACAATTGGAGTAGTTGCTACCACTATATACACTAATGATATCTAATATGAATCAATCAATAAGATTGCAAGAAAGTTAACATCTTTAAAATCCACTTGTATCGGGCTTGTTGTTGGGGTCTTTTACTGGAATTGTAGGAGTATATATTGACTTGATTGTCTAATGTTTCTATATTTGTTTTGTTCAACGGTCAACTGATTGCATTTATAAGGCAGAGAATATGACTACTCAAAATTTTATCGGGCTGTGTTAGAATATTTATAATATTCATGTGACTTTTGTATCAAATGGTAAACTTTAATATAATAGCCGACACCGCAATGGACCGGTCTCGATAAATGTGATTAAAGTTTGGGAAATATCATTTCCCTCCTACCTTAATCTAACTTAAATTAAAGTTGAGTTGTTTATCACATAAAAGAATAATCATATGCATTCACATAAAGAGATAATCAAGAATACGTTTACATCTGGATAAGAAATTATCAAATGCATTAGTTTTCAAATGTATCAGTTATTCCATGTATTGTACACATGGATGAATTGGTTATTGAAGTGCATGCATATGAATATGAAGAATCTCCTATAAAAGGAGAATGTGTGAACAACATCAGAGATATATGAAATTCTGGTTTCTTTCTTTCCATCAAATATAAGAACATTAAAGAAGAGAGTTAAGGAGGAGAAAACGTGAAGTTATCAAGCAACACACATACTATTCCGGCATGGATCAAGGTAAGTTCTTCAAACTTTTTTATGTATTATTTAGGTTGAATTAATACAAGTCTAAGATCCTATATTAATGATATGATGATCACATGATTGTCGATCATATTAAATGAGAAATTATGCTTACAGACCAACCAGAAAAGGAAAAATCGACCGAACTAAGGACCATCACGGTTCACACTGTTAGATTATATTAGGGTTAAGCCCATTAGGGTCTCTCATATATTAGGGTTTCCTATTCTATTCCTATGACCTCTTGTAATTCACATAATACATCAATAATAAATCTCTCATTATTTCTATCACACACAATGAAGAATTAATGACATATGTCTGGTTGCCAGTTGTAAAATATCAAACCGACGGTTAACCGAACTGATTATACAACACACTACTGTTTTGTTCCTCAAGCTTTGTAAGAAGCTATTTAAATCACCATTTTACTTCCAAACAAAACTTGGCAAGCATGTTACCACTAGGTCTAGGATACAATTAGGTCAAGCATGCTGAATAATACTAACAGTGCCCACGCTTCAAAACCACAGGATTTAACAAGTCCCACATCGTAGGATTGAAATCTCCTCCCATTTTCTCTTTATATTGGTGTGAATTTGTTTCAAATAAGGTACAATTGGTTTTGGGCTTTTTGGGATAAGAGTGAAATCTTTTGTTTTTGGTAATATGAAGCCTGTTATTATTATGTGAGATTAAAAATAGTATTTTGTTAAACTCGAAGTGTCGGTTCGGGTCCTACAGTAGGGTCACAACTCACAAGTAACCATACAAGGCATAATAAATCCTCTATGTCTTGTCTTTCAGAAAGAAAAACTCTACTCTACGTCTCTACTTACTGATTATTATTATATCATATTATTTTCGGACCAATGTCATTCATCGGATAATATTAATTTATTGATATTAGGAACTCTACTCTACGTCTTTATCTGGCGGTTATGTTATATCATATTTCAGTCAAGGACGCCCAGACATAATAATGTTGGGCCAAAGTCTGCTATTGAATGCTCAAAGCCCACTTCTGTTGGTTTCACTATCGATCATTAAGTCACCTACAATTGGGACAAACAAATTAGGTTTGAGCCCTACCTCACTCACACGTGTCAATCTGTTTATAAAATGTGGTACCTGCGAGCATCAAGAAGAATCCAACCTAGGCTCTAACCTGTCTCATTTTTTGAGCCTTTACCACCAGTGCCAACAATATTTCATTCACTTGTTTTATATTTGTATCACTGCACCATCTTCGGAAGTCATTTTCTTCTCTAAAAATATAACCTCCTTCTTTCCAAATTTCTATCAATTTGAGTCAAAATTAATTTGTTATTTTACTTACTTATTTATTAATACATTCTTTATATTTATTATTTAGGTATAATTTAATTATATTTTTACCTATTATTATAAATTCAACTAACATATTTTTAGATACGATATTTTAATAACTTGTTACATAACTCGTGATTCAAAAAAAATTAAAATTACACCATCTACACAATAACATTTATCAATGTGTAGTTCGATCTTATTCATGTATGCTTGAAAATTTCTTTTGTTGTAACCCAAAATACGACATTTTAAACAATAAAATTAGGTAGTAAGATGCACTCGACTCAGTTGGTAAAGGTGTGAAAAAGTTTACCGATTCTGAGAATACATAACCACCAGTTAAATGAATCAGGACCGAATCAATTTATGAGGTTTTAATTAGTTTTTTTATATTTGTGATTTAATTTTTGGCTACAAACAGGTTTAATTGTGTATACTTTCTCCATAAATTGAACAATGTAAGATCACATCAATTAGGCTTAATTGGGAAGAACTAGGAAACCACATCGGAGAACCAGACTCCAAATCTCACAATTAATTATTCAATCAGATTTAATTGGGCATAACTGGGAACCGGACCCAAAACTGGACCGTTTCCCACATATTGGGTCCGGGTTTGGGTCTTCAAAATAGAGAATCGATTAATCTGGTTTTGGTCGGTTCAGTCTGTTGCCAAACTCGTGCCTAGCCCTAAATAAGTGAGCTAAATAACAAGTTAATTTTGGCTAAATTGGTATAAATTTGGAAAGAGAGATGATGGTTTCGAGTTCTCTTGATGTGCATATTTTAGAAATTCTTTGATGTGCATATTTAAAAAAAGACTTTCAAAGATGGTTTATTAATATTAATAAAAAGCAATGGAAAAACAAATCGGTTATGACTCTGGTGGTAAAGGCTTAGAAATCGAATAGCTTAGAGCTGAGTTTGATTCCTCTTGGATATAGGAACGTGTACCGTGAACGTGGCTCAAATTTATTTTGTTAAATATTTCAAACAGTAACCTAAAATTTTAAATATTTAATTTTTTACCTTTGATTTGAAAAAAATCCTATTGTATAGGTGGTGCAGTTTTAATTTTTTTTTTGAATTATGGTAATGTAATTGAATTAAATTAATAT
>JAYMTP010002421.1:0-19846 GCA_036897365.1 Geranium brycei
AATGTTCAAAATATCCTTTGTATATAATTGTCAATCTTATATAATATTTGGGGTAATTATATAATTACTCTTTTACCCCTAATTGAATAATCAATTTAACTAATAGATTGAGGGTAAAATGGTGTTTGCAAGTAAACAAATACGGAATTAAAACTTTTAACCCTAATTACGCACTACCCTACCCTCTCTCTAACGTAATTATCACACCACTTGTAGCTCTCACCACTTCCAACCCTCACCACGATCAGTCCGAGATCGGCCGGAAGCGAGAGCGAGCGACGCAGCGTCTCTTTACCATCTGAGATCCGACGAGCTCAGGGCGGCGGTTCGTCTCTGCACCGGCTGCAGCGCGAGCTTCGATTTCCCTTGCGGCGGTTCGTCCCTTTTTGAAATCTCTCGCCATCCTCCCCCGCAAGCTCCTCCTCCTACTCCACTTCCGGCGCGAGCGACGCGACCAGTTCCAGCAAGAGCGACCACGCTCACATCACTTCCGGCAACCAGATCTGAGACAACTCCTTCGTCGAAGAACCATATCTGAGTGAAGAACCAGAGGTCCCACGAGTTTCGACGATGGGTCCAGATTTGAACCAAAGGGCGACCCTTTCCGACGACGACCCTCTCTCTGACTACGTCGGCGACTCTTTCTGGCCAGATCCAAATGATGTAGCTGCTGAACTTGGCGGCGCGTGACCGGTTGGCTCCGATTCGCTAATCTGAGCCTCCATTTCCTTCTCCAAAATCAATGATACCGAAATCAATGAAATCTTATCTTTTCAAATGATGCAATTGTAAACATTAATGATGAGGGTTCATGAATAATTTGTTTGATTTATCTAATTTTTTGGTTAAAGATTATGTACAAAATGGAATCGAAAAGAAAGAATGGGGAGAGTCCGAGACATAGAGGGAGAGAGAGGTTGAAGGAAAGGTAAAATAATATTTTTCTTAAGTTTACTTTAAATTTAATCTTTATCATTTTTTATATCATTTTTTTTATTGTCGTTTGAAATTACTAATTTACCTTTGAATATAAGGACAAAATGACAATTTCACATTTATAAGATAATTATACCATATACAAATTATATCGGGAGCATTTTTGTCATTAAAAAAATATGAATGATAGATTTAACAGAATTTGGACTTTATTGTTATCGTGTTAAGCTTGGAGAGCCAAGAAAAAAAATTTTGAACTTGGGTGACTGATCATAAAATGAGGTTTCAGCGTAATTATACCTTATTTAAATTAAGTTTTAAATTCACATTTTTTTAAATGAAACTCTAACAAACCATTAGCTCTACCCAAAACACACAGCAAAAGAGAGTGTAAAAATGACTAGTCATTTAAATTGATATGAAATATTCACATTTTTTCAAGTGAGAGACACTAATATAAGCCAGAAGTCTCCTACAGTTAAAGACCCTCAACATCAAAATAACGAACAAGATACATTTTTATCAGTGACAAAACAATCAGACTTTATATATATAGAGTTCAGAGAAAATCAGTTGCACAGTGTCTGATATTGATGTGAGCTTCAATGAGAGGCTCAATGTTTCCTTGCAATACATAGCTGAGTGCAGGCATTTGCATCCCACTTCTTACATCTTCTACTATCTTGTTTGGGTAAAAAACATACCTACGAATCTCGTTTCGCCATGTATCCCCGATCTCGTCCTTCTTGATCCCCCTTATGTCCGCAACTCCTTGCTCCTTCGCTGTAACCAGAAGCTTGGCCTTCAAGCGGTCTAGCGCCTTCATCTTGTTCGCAAACTGGTTCCTCTCGCCTGCAACAACAATGACAGTGACAAGAAGATGTGTGAAGAAAAGACAAGGTGAAATAGGGGAAGATACTACTAATAAGTAAACAGTTACTTGAAATGAGCGTGACCAGCTTCTTTATCATGTGTTAGGAATCCACATGTCAGCTCAGGTCTCACATTGGGCAAAATATGGGGTACAACGAGAGACTAGTCTTTTAGGTTAAAGGTGAGTTCTAAATGTGTACATCATAGGTTTTCTTTGGCAGTGCTCTTCCTTAGTATAGTAAGACCTCCTTGTCCAAACAAACTGATATGTTAGTTGCACAGCTCACACCGGGACATTCATGATGGGGTGGGCTGGTGAGCCCAAGGATAGTAAGACCATGGATGACCCATTCATGGTGTGTTGGGCCGGCAAGCCCAAGGATCCTAATCTCAGTTTCCTGCTTTGGGAAAATACGGGGTAAAGGGAGAGTTTGTTGCTTCCTTTTCGAGATCTTTTTTCTCTCTTTTAATAAAATGTTTTTTGCTGATGAAAAAAAGTAATGTGAAATGTGTTGAGTGAATTCTTGAAGCTTGTATAATGATGAAGGCACTCGCCTTCTATTTTGAATACAGAAGGGGAAAATATAGTAAAAGGTCAATTACCTGACGATTGAAAACAAATGCCAGTTGGAATGTGTTGGATGCAAACTGTAGGTTTCAGCCCTGGCTTTTCTGCAGGTGACGAGGAGGATGTAATTAGTAACTCTTTCTTGTTGATTTGTAGGTCACATGCTGTATCAAGGAACAGCGGAATGACATCCACAGCCGCTAAGGTAGTCTGCAAGGTTATTGATTTCAAAATGTAAAGGAAAAATTACCAAGCCAGATTTGTATGAACAGTACGTATTAAACGACAGCGTGAATCTTTACTTGATGTACATACCTCGCGGAGAGCTGAACCGTTATAAGAGCTTATCATGCTGTGTACACCTCTCTCTCCTAAGAGATAGCCATAAGCGTACTCAGTTTCAAACTCAATTGTTGCGCAACTGATACCCCCGTTCTTTGAAGGTTGCTTCTCAACTACCCTCCCCTTGAAACCCTGCTTTTCTGCCCATTTGGTATACATGTTGAAGAGTTTTTCTGCCCATATCTGAATTCTGAATCCGTAAGTTCACATGTTTGAGAGGGACGAATTCAGTAAAATATACTTATGCAGCTCCATGTAGTAAAACTAATGTTTCATATCTACGATATGTGATCCATGTTTCGACATATCACATCATCTATAAGATATTTCCATCAGCTCACACACAAAGGGTTGCTGGTTGTAACCCCATGAACATTTCAACCAGCTCATTATAACTCAAACAGAAACGAAATTCTGCATTAAAATTTTAGTGAAACGTTGAGTTTTATCAACAATGAAGAAAATTATAGGGAAGGACAAATCAACAAATTAAGTTTAGTCAAGCTTATCAAAACAACATAAACTCAATAAAAACTAGGAAGGATGTCAACTCAAGCCCGGTCTTTTTATTTCCAAACAAAGGGCTATCCATTATAGGTTTAAATAAGCCCAAAAACTATTGTAGGATAATTCAGTTATGAAACTTTTGTTCCTGTCAGTCAAGACCAGTAACAAATAAACTGCATAGTCCTATAGGTGTGTGAGTGATGTTCCATACATGAAAGTAAAATGGATTGCCATACCTCTGGGCATCTGCCTTCGGATCCAGCTTTTACAATTAAGCATGCTCCCTCCGTCTCATATGGTCCTTTAAGAAGCTTGGACATCTCATATTGATCGAGTAACTTGCCCACATCCAAAGATGCATCATACGCTTGCTTAAAGAGCCTGTAATTTATAGCGTCATGCTCTGCCAGCTCTGCGATCAGTTTTGCTTCTTCAGCCTGCAGAAATTAAGATTATAGGTCTGCATCAGCACTCTTCTCGGAAGTAGGCAGTACATAATTAAGGACAACCTATAGGCATCGAGAAAGTTTCCATGTCTGTCCAAATGGGATGCGAAAGAGCTTGGAAAAACAAGGACAGAACTTCTCGAGTTTATATGAGACGCGCGAACTTCTGACAAGTTTTACCAAAACATATTTTTACATACAATGTAAGATGCGGGTCACTCTGCGTGTTAATTCTGGATAGGACCTATTGTTTTTCTAATTTCTTCCCTCATGTTCATCTATACGCAGCATAGCATGTCCTCTATACATGTATGGATGGTAACACGAGATTATTGAACTCCCAAGAACATGCATGGAATCCAGAACTAAGTGAGAAAGCAGTTAGCTTCATGATATTACTGAACCTAGTAGAGTACCTTATATCTTAAATCTTTGAGACCGTCAACCATTCTTGTACTATCAGCAAACTTGCTGAGCATTTCATTCGATTCAGCCGGGTCATCCCATAGATTACGGTCATGTATTATTTGCTCTTGTTTGATCTGTTCTGCTTTTGCAAACTCTAATGCCGCTGGTGTCAACATCTCAGCCCGGGAAACTGCATCTTCGATCTTCTTTATTAATGAAAACATACCTGAAGAAGACCCTGCTATCAATTCAAGGTCCATACACCAACAAAATACAGCACATTGCATAAAAAAGTTGTAATAACCCAGTAGCATTCACTACAAACACTTAATTTCATCTGCCTATAACCATCTTATGAGGTTTAGATCAATTCAGTTGGACAAGCAATCAATTGGTTTTCACTATTTCAAATAAGCCTACCCATTTAACGCAAGTGGCAGCACTGTACTATAAAAAAAACCCTGGATCACCTCTGATGTAGGTTTTAGTATCTCAAAGTATCCCACATTCAAATAGTGTAGATTAATTGGCCACTTGATAAGCATTTTGGTGCTTAACCATGAGTTTGAACTTTTAGATGAATCAGACTTTAACATTGTGCCAAAAATTACGTGGTTCGCAGACAATGTGTCGACTACGTCGCAATTGTATTAGAGAGAGAAACAATATACAATCGCCAAGTTTCCGACAATGTGCCAGGTTACATTAGCTTAGTATTTATAATACTACACTTTCCTAATGAAAATGGAAACCCAAGTTTATGTCCACACACCATATCATAAACTCTAGCTTTTTCGAGCAGTTTTCCACGATAGGTCTCTCAACAAACACAGCAAACCGTTCGAAGAACAGTTAATCATAACAAGTCTTTCGACAAACCTAAACCCTAGTTTCAGCAAGACCACTGTAACTGGCTAATCCCAATGGATTCATAATCGATTCAATGCATAATCAACACATATACAAGGACCCAAACTTAACTTTTGTAGAAACCATAATACATTTTTCAAGAAATCATCAAAGCAACAAGTCATCCTAAAACCCAATATATACATATGGTACATTGCACTGGCAAAGAATTGTTCTATTACATGAATAAGATCAATATGAAGAGTAGAGAAATCAATAAAGGGCTTCAGTTTGTTCAAGTCAAAAAGAGCAGCAACACATGAATCTCAATTTTCCAATAAGCCTCTATACAGTGAATTTTGGGAAACAGAGAGAAGATAAGAAGAAACAAAACATGAGGATTTAAAGAGTGAAAAGAGACGAACCCAGTTCTTTGTACAACTTGTCCTTGTCCATGCCCCTCTCATTTTTACCATTACCCGAGTAATTTGATTTTCGAATTGTGGAGCACTGAAGAAGCTGATTTGGCGGAGTCTTCTTGTTCCTGCCCTTTCTGGGGGCGGAGGCGGAGGCGACCCGTTTCGAGCTAATTGGAGCTGCTGCTGTGGTTCCAGAGGTTCCAGTGCAAGCGGGTTCTGCAGCCAATTTCTCCATAGAAATGGATAAGAAGAGCTCTGTTCATATCAGAAGTTGAAGAAAGGCTGAGAAAATTAACACTTGAAACTATTGTGTCCACGTAATGGGTTTTTTTTTTTACTTTTAGTTTCACCCATTAAATGTCCCAACCTCTTATCCTCTAATTTTCTGTAATAAAAAAATCTTATTTTCCAGAATCACATAAGCATATATATTATATAAAGAGGATATTTGTGATTTTTTTTTTCCATAGAAGTATGTGAATACCACACTCCCATTTTATTTGGCATCAACCTAAATGTATATAATTTAATTTATATGTTTATTTTGGCATGATACAGTATGTATGATATCAAGTTGAGGCAAGAAGAGGTTCAAAATCCTTGATATAATTATGTATAGATTGAAGTGACAAATTTTGAGAACTCTCAATACACAATTAGAACAAAAGTAAGATAATGTTAAATAACATTTTTTTAAAAATTGGATGTATTATACGATAATTCAATCACGGCCAGTGTTTTGAAAAATGTTTAGTGTTCGACAAACAAATAGAACTTTCAAAAATTGATAATGACTGATTAAAGATTAATAGACAACATTTAAGGTTGTTCGCTGAGTACTTGAGAAGTGAGTTTGAACTTGATCACATAACTCAGTTGCCATCAGAAACTACAAACCACATACCTCAGGCTAATGAATGCGTCGAATAACTTATCATCAGCTTTCATAAATATAAAAGGAAGCAACTTACAGACTCGACGAACACCACCATATAGAACTCCATATCTTCTCTGAGGATGGAGATGGAGTTGTACAGCTCTGTAACTGTATCTTCTCAGAGGCAATATGTTGCTTAAATCTAACTTTAAATCAACATTTCATTTCACTCCTCATTAATGGAAATGTTACGAGATTAGTCCACAATTTTAAATAATCAAATTAGTCCTCAGAACAAAAACCAATTTATTATTATCATATGTTACCAGAATTTAGTTCATTTTTCATCCATATAAATTTTTGTAGATGTGACCAAATTGAGGCTTCCGAGTCGTAAATGATTTTAGCACGTCTCTCGTTAAAAAAATAGAATTGTCTTGACAGTTTAGCAAACATCTTGAAATGTGACAAAATGTAACTTGTACACGAGTATTACCATCAATGCTCTAAAAACATTAAGCGCTATTCAAATAGAGAGAGCTTTGAAGAACTAATTAGAGATTAGTAGGAATTAATAAAATATTATCAAATTATAATTAAACAGACAAGTCAGAAAATTTTAAAACCTTGGTTAGCATTCAACCTTAAGGAAATGGATAATGTTTACAATGAATAAAATCAAATAAAATTAGGTACCGGGAATAGCAACTTTACTCTTAGAATATTTCCCAGAAGACATTTTCAGAGCATACCAAGTATAATTACATGAACTGGTTACTGGTAGGGTTGTTAATCAGCTATAAATTATAGCCACAACAAAATATGATGAAGGTCAAGGATTTACACTAACTAAGTGAACCTGCCTAGGACTTTACATGAAGCTTTGCATTAGTGTGTTCAAAATAGGGACTCTGCAAACTGGGGAGCTTCCAAGTCCAGCTCTTGTTTCATGATACAGTTCATAAACCAGTCGGTACTGAAAGCCCTTATCCCTCTTTCTGCAGCAAATCGCGCTAACTCCATGTCTTCCTCGCATGCCAGAAAGATTGTTGTTGATGTTTCGTTTACTCTGTCCAGTGCTCCAAGTACCTGACATTTTTTACACAACAATCAGTGGATATATATTATCAGAGCATATAATTGAAAGCCAAGAATGATTCTCCCGTAAAGGAGGTTCCGTTACAAACTATCCCTCGAATTACTCCTACAAACCATTAGATCTCATTGTAGGTATTTGATACATTTCATGCTGCGTTCTTAGATTTTAGTATATGGATTTGTATATTTCAGTTAAGTATCAGTAGATTCCATCATGGGTAGTGTTTATTTCATACTGTTCAGGTTTAAATTATTTATGTTTCGTGTTAGATTTCACTTTGTTAGCTTATCTTATCTTAGCTTTGATTATTGATCTTGTTGAATTTCATTATATTGTTTAATAGATTTTGTCATTATCGATATCTGCACATACTACACTCCCTACATCAAATACTGAAATCTAGTCTTTACAATAATGAAATGTACTACCTACAATGAAATCCAGTCCGCTTCACATAATGAAATCTATGTCTCTTGATCACAGCCATTGATTTTGGAGATCTAAGAGTCTACATTGGTTTGTATGAGTGTATTTTAAGAGTGGTTTGTACCTGAGCTCATTGCCTCCCATACATTAGCTAAGTGAGTTGTTAACTAAGTCAAATCGTGTATTTCATTTCCACCCCCTCGCCCACCTAGCCTAAATGCGCCATTTTGGCCAACTCGTGCAAAAGTTTCCACCGCAAGCACAGTTACTTATTTGGTCATCAATTTGGTAGCATTTACTGCATATTTCAACCTTAGCAACTGCTATGTTTACTAAGTTGCATTAAGCACTATAAGTAGAAGCTACTTTGCAGGACTTACATTTCCTCCAGCAGATCGGACTATGGCAGATAGGGTCTTGGGAGGGGGTTGAGCATGTGCGGCAATACATACATCATAACCTCCGAGCAAAGCACAAGGATTTTCTTTTGCTCTGAGAAGTGCACTTTTCAAGTCGGTTCTGTATTTCATTGCATACTCTTCATCACATAATATATGTGGAACCTCGTCTGCAAATTAAGACCAAATACATAATAAATAGATGTTAAGACTTACGAGAGTGTTTAAATAATCATCACTCACTGCCTCAATAACATTTTCCAACTCACCTACAAATTTGCCTGCATGGAAGCTTTCTTTTAACCAACTGGGCAAGACGATATATGCTCTGCATGATGAGCAGGACGCCCGCATTAAATTTATGATGTACAAACCAATGTGTGTGCTTATAAATTATAATGCATATTCAAAACTGCGCCAGAGAAGCAATAGCAAGTGACAGACTCAAAAGAGCAAGTGGTAGATGGATAATTGTTGGCAAATTCAGAAATGTAATGATATAAGAGTACAACTTTCTGAGTATCCAACTAAGACTAACCCTGAACATAGAGCAGTGCAGAAGTTCAGAGTTCTCCTCGCCTTTCCTGTGACAACATGTGTGCTCATACTTCCATCCATGGAAGTCACACCACCAAGGTCTTCAATTACCTATATCGAAAAAGACAAACAAACAAATATGTGGGAATGTATAAGAAAACCATCTGCCATACACAACTTTAATATTTTAAGGCTAAAAAGAGTCAATTAAACCATCCTACACGGAAATAAAAAGACTTCATGCATAACAAGATTTCTTCCAATCTTCTAGTTCTGAAACTTTATTTCCAATTATGCCAAGAGAAGTTTTATCTGGTTCCTAGAGTCGGAAGACGCAATAGCTAAGGTACATATATTTTACTGGTTCTTGGTCAAATAAATGTTATTTATGTATCAAATCAGACTCACAATCTTTCATCAGAAAAGTGCTAAAATAATCATGTCTAGTGGAACACACAAAATGACTAATAAATCAAATGAATATACCTTTGTTAGATTTGTTTTCTTCTTATCATCTGCAATATTCATCAACATGATTTTGTAGCATTCTCCCCTTAGTTGAACTCCTTTGCTGAGAAGAGCTTCTGGCATCGCAGTAAGTTGTCGAATTTCTTCAGCATGCTTTTCCGTATCATCAGAAGTAACTTTGTCTGAAGATTTATTTCTTGAAATACCCAAGGAGCATCCACAAAAACAAGGATCATTTCTATCGCTTTCTGAAACTAAATCCCAGTTGCAATCTGATCGGCCGTCAATGACATGGCTTCCCTTCACTTTCTTTGACTTCAATGAAGACAATGAAGCTTCCCAAATCTTCCTCTTTGCACCTTGAGTAGGACAAGAGCAATGCTTCATATTAGCATCAGAGCCATTTGTCAATAACTTCACATCAGCGACACTTTTATTGAAGTCTCCATCCTCTAAAGGACCAAGATCTTTGTTGACACACTCTCTTGGAAACCCATCTTTCATTGATCCTACAGCTGGAGACTCTTCACTCCCAGAAATCATTTGATTTTGTTTTATCAAGGACTTGGAACTGCTTTTAGGAAACTCTACCTGTGAGCTTTGATCAATATCAACTGATGAAGCCTTCTCATGATACTTCAGTGCCAAACATGACGTTAAACCATCTAAAGGAATAGCTGAAATTAGGTCCTTAATATGAGAAGCCATGAAGGTCGAACCACCAGGAAAGCATAATGCTCTACGAATGTCTGCCCTGACTGGTAGCTTGCGAGCTCTACCCTTTGTGTCCACCTCTGCCACTGAAACAAAACCCTGTTTTTGCAATGAATGTTAGGAAGCAATTATATTCCAAACCAACAAAAGAACTACCCAACTACTGCAGTCACGTCAGTTGCTTTGAAAAACCTCCAACCTACGCAAATGTGGAATAGAATGAAATTGCAAAGGATATGGAGCTACATTCATGACCTCGTCAATGTGTCCATTCACTAAAATTTAAACTCACGAGTCTGAAATATGTAGCAGAAAAACATATATAGCATATTGATTCAAATTGAAAGGTCTCTTGATTTTTTATCCTACACAAATCATATTAAAGCAGCATTTATGTATCACCTGTTTAAGCCAAAACTCTTCAGATTCCCGATCCCCCCAGCACAGTATTGTACGAACACCAACACTATGAAGTCTCTTTCTCAGTTCCATGTACAAGTGGCAACCAATTCCCTGCAAATTATAGCCATTTTTCAATTAGCATCAGATAAAAATCTCTGATGGAGTCCATTAGATCAACTGATAAGATAGTAGGGAGAAACTGTTTGAGAAAGGTAACAGGGAGAAAAAACTATAGCATCTGGTACTGAATCTGGAAACTGAGATAGGATAAAAGAACTTCAAGCATGCACATTCAAAATCCATAGTAAAATACTACTAACTAGTTTCTCCTGTTTGCAACATTTATTAATCTTGAATTGTATAGAAAACTCAAAACTCTATTGACTCTTAAATAGAAGCATAGCAATGGCATTACAAACTATCACATGGAATACTAGATACATGATTTTGGTAATTATTCAATGTAGACTACATGTGAACTTCTAACAGTCATAACTAATCACAGAAAAACGTTATATGAAATTTTAAACAATGACAAAATAGCCTAAAATGGGAACTGTATTTAAACAATATACCTTATGTTGGTAAGTTGAGCTAACAGCTGCCAAAGGGACCTCTGCATACTCTGTGTCAGCAGGAATTATCTGGTAGGTAATAGCAGCTATAACCTGCCTCAAGAAGATAAAGGAGATTAATATGCTTATTTTTTTCATAGATTAAAAAATTACCGTAGTTGGAAAGGGAAACAATGAAACAAGCAAAATGGAAGTTGATCAGGAGTTGCATTGAATAAGCAATTTAGTCATCAGCCATGTATTTGAAGGAACACCTCAACTTATATATGCCATAGTATAGTGTCAATGTGTGACAATGCTTCGAAGAGCCATTAAGGTCATATAGTCATCAACAACAGATTTAAGAATATAACTTTCCGGTAAAAATGCAGACAAGACTACCTCTCCAGAATCTCCATCAGACTTGAATTTGAAAAGCAAAGTACGATATTTCCTACAAAATAACCAACAGAATATCAGAGTCTACGAACTGACAGAAACATAAAAGAAATACAATCAATATCCAATCCTAATTATTTTTGGAATTACATACAGTGGATGAATAAATGTTTCCGGTATTCTAAAATTAAGGGAATAAGTGATCATCTTAATCACAATATGAACCACAAATGATAAACTTTGTATACCCATTTGATAGACATCTTTCCAGGAACATTGACTGTTTTCCAGTATTTGCAGCATAGTTCATTGCAGGCAGCTCCCTTGTGTATATCTTTAATACTTCCTGGGGAAAAATCCAAAAATAGAAGTTAGCATCTAAAAGCATATCAGTCAACCACAGATACACACCAAGAAGTAGAAATATGCACCTGAAGATAAGACTTTGTACAGCTATCAGCATCCTTGGGATTGACAAGAACAAACTCATATTCATCTGTGAGTGTCACTAAATAGGACAAAAGAAAAAAGTCAAAAATACATTACACACCAGAAATATAATAAATCTTAGAACTCAATCATCACCTAACATTTAGCCATCAATATTCAAACAAACAAACAATGTCTATCGCGTACCTCTTCCGTCAGGTCTTGGACAATGAATATCGCTATCACATTGTCCATTCAATTCTTTAATCACTGTAAGAAACAACAAACCCCCAAAACTCAAATCATCACAACCTTGTTTCTCACCAAACCAAAATTATGTTTTTTTGCTGATAAAACACCACCAAACCATTTAGGCCTACAAAAATCAGTTTGACCAAAAAAAATCTGGCAAGAATTATCAACATTTTAATACTCACTTCCATTTCAGTTCCTTCCACTTTCTCAGTGGCCAAACAGAAACTGAACCGAAAATGACCGCAACCAGTACCTGAGATTTTGATTTTCGCATTCCTGGAGATGGAGATTTGGAGGCAATCAGGATCCGATTTTGAAGTGAACTTGCCTGCTTCCACAGTGACCTCGCAATCACCTGTTCAGAATCAACAGAAATAAAAAAAAAAAGTCTAGTATCAGCTACATCGAACACAGGAACAGAGAGTTCTAGGGTTTCTGGGCGAGCTTTACCGATTCTGATTTGCGAGGGAGACGAAGACGATGAATTTTTCCTCTTTGGCGCCATAGATTTTCAGCGAGCTTCGAAACTGAGCCGAGAAAGCTTCCTTAAATAGGTGGGAACAAGGGTATTGTCGTAAATAGAGTAACCAAGTTCGGGTAATTTAGTCAACTTGCTTAAGAAAATGTCACGGAAATTAAAAGTGTCAATACGGTGCGTTTTGAGTCTGAGTCTCTTCTTCTTCTCTATTGTGACTGTTTCGTTTTCGAGAGGTTGAAGAAATGGCGGTTCTGTTATCCACAACGATTCTCTCCTCAACCTCGGCCCCAACGAAGCCGAGCCTCAATCACTTCAATGGAAGTATCAGAGAAACCAAACCATCTTCATTTACAGGTAAAATGGTTCTTCTTCTTCTGCTACTACTACTACTAGTACTGTTGTTGCTTCAATTTCTCTCGCTTTTGCTCGATAATGAGAACCCGTTTCCCAGGATCGGCAATTTTGAATATTTATTTTCTGGGCAGGGCTGAGTTTAGATTATAGGAGGCACAGTAAGAGGAAATTTCTGTTTGTGAGCTTAGCCACTAACAATCGATCTAGTGTAAAGACTGTGAAGAGAAATGATGGGAAAATGAAACCTGGGGGAGGTGGTTGGAGCAGCCCAGTTTTGAGTGAGGGGAGAGATGAGGATGAGAAGTACGGACCTGTGTGTCCTGGTTGTGGGGTTTTTATGCAAGACCTAGACCCTGACCTTCCTGGGTATTATCAGGAAAAGAAAATTGCCCAAGAAACATTCTCAGAAGACGAGGAGATCGAGGGCTTTGACGATGTTGATGACATTGATATGTTTCTTGATGGAGGTGAGGAGGAGGAGGAGGAAGGTTTTGTGGGTGAGAGTGAAGGTAAAGGTGAGGTTGAGGTTGAGGGGAGTGATGGGGAAGAAAGTAAATTGGGGAAGGGTGATGAGTTTGATTGGTCTGACGAGTGGGAAGAGAAGTATTTGGGGGAGGGTGACGATTTTGAGTATAATGGTTTTGCTCCGGCGGGTGTTGGGTATGGTAACATCACTGAGGAAATGATTAAGAAGATGACGAAGGAGAAGATGTCCAAGTCGGAGAAGAAGAGGCTGGCTAGGGAGGCGATGAAGGTTAAAGACGAGGTCACGGTGTGCGCGAGGTGCCATTCTTTGAGGAACTACGGGCAGGTGAAGAACCCGACGGCTGAGAACTTGATACCCGATTTTGATTTCGATAGGTTGATCTCTACCCGTTTGGTGAAGCCCGGGAATGTGAATTCTACTGTTGTCGTCATGGTTGTGGATTGTGTTGATTTTGATGGCTCGTTCCCGAAGAGGGCGGCAAAATCTCTGTTTGAAGCACTGGAAGGAAGTAGAGATGATACTAAACGGAGAAAGATCCCAAAACTTGTACTTGTGGCAACAAAGGTTGATCTCCTTCCTTCTCAAATCTCGCCAACTAGGTTAGATAGATGGGTGCGCCAGCGTGCTAGAGCTGGGGGTGCGCCTAAGCTAAGCGGGGTTTACATGGTTAGCTCCCGCAAAGATTTGGGTATAAGGAATTTGTTAGCGTTCATCAAGGATTTGGCCGGTCCTCGAGGGAATGTATGGATTATTGGGGCTCAGAATGCAGGAAAATCTACTCTAATAAATGCATTTGCAAAAAAAGGCGAAATCAAAGTTACGAAACTTACAGAGGCTCCGGTTCCCGGGACAACTCTTGGGATCTTGAGAATAGGGGGGATTTTGTCAGCCAAGGCAAAAATGTATGACACTCCGGGACTCTTGCATCCATATTTAATGTGCATGAGATTGAATAGGGAGGAGCAGAAGATGGTTGAGATACGTAAGGAGTTGCAACCTCGAAGTTATAGGATACTGGTAAGTATGTTTTTGGCGCAACTTTTCAACTTTTATGCTCACACACAGACATCTATATGTATGTTGACGTTTTCTTGTGCATATATTAAAGAACCGTTGTTGTCGAACTCATTACCTACTGGTGCCATAAGGATCGAAGATATTACTGGATGTAATGATTTCTGGATATTTATCTGTGCAGCCAGGGCAGTCCATACATGTTGGTGGTCTGATGAGGCTCGACCTTAACGAAACCTCTGTGACAACAATATATGTCACTGTTTGGGCTTCACCGAATGTGTCCCTCCACATGGGAAAGATGGAAAATGCTGATGAACTCTGGAAAAACAACATTGGTGTTAGGCTGCAGGTAAACTCGTGTTCAAATATAGATTTAGACTATCTATCTGTATTATATGCACAAATTTATCTTCTGTATCTGAACCTGTGTGGCATATATATCACCAAGTACGCAATGCACTTATTTGAGCCCGTTGTTGTATTGCTTCGTTGATAGTCACATTTGACTGATTCATTCCTCTGCTTGGAAAATCAACATGCCCTGTCATTTGAGTAAATTGGTTAGTCTGGTTCTGTAACAAGCTCCATCCATGCAAAATAGTTTTCTAAGTGGTGAAAAGTATGCTATTGTATGCTATGACAACATGATTCTTTTCGATAGATAACATACAGGTGGGGTTGTTTGTGGTTCGGTTTTAAACCGATTCTTAGATAACAAGCCGGTGGAGTTTGGTTCAGTTTTGAACCAGTTTGTTTTGGTCGGTTTTAATCAAATCAATTTTTATGATTTTTTCTTCATTTTTGGGCTCTTTTACATGGCCCGATATTTTTAGCCCCAATTGCTGAATATTTATTGCTTACAACAGCCCGCATGGCAAAATTGGTCGGTTCTTGGTTTGGTTCAGTTTCCCGACGGTTCTACCTATGTGAGCCAAAACTGAACTGATTCTGCTTTAGTTTTAACTCTAACTGAACTGAATTGAACCGGTTTTGTTCAGTTTGGTTTTCTCAGTCCGGTTCGGCTTGGTTTGGTTGGTTGGGTATGTTCTTGAACAGCTCTAATACAGGGGAAATATACTATATGCCAAGCAAACTTAATGGAGCAACATAAACATTGCTCCATGGTTTTAGAAACCCATATTTGATTCTTCTTGCAATTCACATGACTGTATCTGGTTTAATCTTTTCAGCCTCCAGCGGGCGCAGACCGAGCTTCTGAGCTAGGCAAGTGGGAAGGACGGAAAATTAAAGTATTTGGGGATAGCTGGGACGTGAACAGTGTTGACGTTGCAGTTGCTGGATTCGGCTGGTTTTCCTTTGGTCTAAAAGGTACAGCAACCTTGACGTTGTGGATGTATGAAGGTATCGAGACAACAATGAGAGATCCTCTAGTTCTTGACCGGGCAAAGTTCATTGAGAGGCCAGGGTTTTGGTTGCCCAAGGCTGTATCTAACTCGATCCGCGTCCAAAATAAACTAGAAGTTGAAAGAAAGAAAAGGCTCGAGGAAGAGGAAGAGGAAGAGGAGGACATGGATTCGTTTCTGGAAGTGTCTGTTTGAGACAAGCAACGGCGATCATATCATACATTCAGCAGCGTGTTCTACTCTTGGATGGAAAGAGATTACTTGTCAAGAGACGGATTCGATGAGCATTTCTTGGAATTGAAGGAATAAACATTTGAAGCTAAGCTCCATTTTCATGTATACATAGGGGCATCAGTATATTTGTCAGCTGGTTCGAGTTACACAGATGATGTATTGTATCAGAGATTGGAAAAAAAACAAAATTTTGATGAACTAAACTGTTTGGTGTAAAATATGTTAGTTTGGCATCTAGATTGAGGTTTTGTGTATTTTGATGAATTTGATACTGGCATTGACCTTGTATGATAAAACGGGCCACATTCATGCAATGCCTTGTTTTCTTTCATCTCATTTAGAATGTTGAGTTAGGGCAGAGCGGTGCTCAGTGATTGTCCTGTCTCGCTGGATCAAGGACACCAGGTCCCCCGTTGAGTTTTGAATTTTTTTCCACATTAGGATGGCAAAGGGCAAATTCTGGACGGATTTAGTGTTCCTTGTTACCTGTCCTGTCGGGTCGGGAATGCTGGATCCATCCCCGATGGGTTCTGAAAATTTTGTCATCCCTATTTTTGGTATCATGCCTTTTCTTACAAATTTCCAATTAATTTTGTCCAATTAGTGCTTAGTGTTTTTTAGAGCATTGGTATTTCATATAGCTATCTTCAAGCTTGAAACAATTGAATGCATTTTCTTTTGGTTAGAAATTGCTCATACTTTCCTCCCAAATTCATAGTTAGAATCAGAATAATAAACTCAAAGGAGAAGAAATGATCTCTTATGTGAGGAAAAGGAGCAACAAAACTTGATGCAACAAAATGACTCATATTTTCATTTTCTTGTTAAAATTTTACATTTCCTTCTTACATTTTTACCTCCTAAGGTTTCTTTGGTTACCTAAAAGCAAGAAATGAGAATGAACAAGGATCGATACAAGAGTTGTAACCTTGCTCTATACAGAAATTATAAGGAAAAAGCCGACACTACACATTGCATACATCTAGTAACCTGCAAACTGAGATACTCGCGAGAACGCTTCCTTTCAACGAGGCTGCTGGATGAATCGGGGGCTGTAGCTGTATTTTGGACTCATGGAGTTGGCAGGCCTCTCCGCGTACTTTGCTGGTTGCACCAAAAACTTCGGGCTTCTATCGTCGAAAGACTTCATGGTGGTCAATCTCTTCTCCATTGTGTCAGCGCCTATTATTCGAACGCAAACAACAATGTTAAAAATATGGATAGTCGCATGCCAACTGTTAAGCACGGGAAATATGATAGGTGGACAATACATACCATTTCCCTGAAAGTTGTTGGAAGAGAACGGTGATGATTTGTGTTCTCTTTCAGATTCATTTGACTGAATGAACTCCTCAAACTGAGCTTCCATGTTAGAGAAATCCTCGGTCGTGCCAAAATCGAAGGTATCGGGCAGCAAATCAGCTATGTCACTGCCTTCAAAGTCATTTGCAGCATTGCTGTCATAGAAACCATCCTCGCCTTGATGCTGACTAAGCCAGTAGTCGTGGTACCATGTTGAGGTTGTCACCAACTGCCACCACTCGGGAGAGAAATCCTCCACTTGGCGGTAAGCAGCAGGAACGAAAAGAGGGGCATTTGGGTTTAGAGTCGATCTTCCTCCTGAAACTAGCACCATTCCTTTCGCTGTGTCTAATACTTCTTTTAGCTGTAACAAAAAATGAGCGAATACTTTTTTTTAGGAAAATAGATTAAAAGTAGAAACCTACAGGGTAGACAAACACAGGTGCTTATAGTTTCTCAATTCTGATATTTGGTATGAGCCAAACACACTATTCTAATTTCTAAAGTGTCCAGCTTGATTGGGCAATATCCACCAACTTTATAAGTAACCTTTAATCAATGGAAATCACTACGAGAACATATTGATCAAAATTTCAGTCTCTCATTAGACAAATCACGTAGCTAACATAGAAAATCATTGTACCGATCATGTAGCTGCAAATTAATTTCAAACGTACATATACAAAAACAACTTCGCCACAACCATTTATCAGAAAACATAGGTTCATGACAACCACCAATATAATTCGCAAATCGCACCAGAAAACATAGCCATGAACAAAACAACCAGTATGAAAAATCACTTTGATCGAATTCATACCGCAAACTTGTATCAAGAAAAACCGGTCCATTGCAATCTTAAATATCCGTTTGGTTGATGATAAGAAAATGGACGAGAAAATTGAAAATAAAATATAAAAAAAAGTTCATTCTCATATCTTTACTTTTACTCAAGATCCAAACAAGCTCAATACACTTGATTCGATAACTTTCTGATTCGAATTCACAAAACACCACAGAAGATATAACTCATATGCCAAAACAAAAAACTCAAAACCTCCTTATCATTATCTTCAATTTTCCTCCATTTTCTCAGCAACCAAACAACAAAACATTCCCAAACTGAACATATCTGACAAACAGGAGCAGATACACGCAAATCAAACAATAGCTTCTTGGCGAGAACCGATGATTACCTTGATTGACGAAAAATATCTCCTCCTCCGAGCGAGCAGCGAAACTAGCGTGTGGTTGGGTGCGTGAAGCGAGAGTGGTGGTTATTTATAGGCCGAGAGGTTCGGGACCGGTTGGTTCGGGAGCGCCGAACCAGATGATTATTTGGGTCTACTGTACAGCCTGCAACTTTTGTTACCGGAAGCAACCGGTGGCCGGTCCCACACGTGACGTGTCGGTAGGTGCTCTTTGTTGACTTCACTTGCAAAAACGGGTTTTATCTGCTGCGTACGCGTCCTCCTACCACTCACATTTTAGTATTATTAAATGTGAGTAAATATAATTTATACGTGACAGAATATAATTTTTATTTATAAATTACTTTTGAACTATATATTTTCTGCTCTAAGATATTTTATAAAAAAGCAAGTCACGTCGAGTTTTTCTTAATAGTTTTTCATTTCATTTTCAATAACCAAGCACGCTAAATGGCCATCATTTTATGTAAAAGTTGGAATAAAATGGTGAGGGTATAATTCATTAATGGGGTGATTGAAAGTATAATTTATTTAAGTTAGAATAGGTTATAAAAACCGGTAACATACTTAATTTATGTTATTCTCATTTAATTTTATTATAAATCTCGATTTTTATTATGTGCAGATAAAGTAACCTCCTCTAAAAAGAAAAGTAATTTAGGAGTCCAGAGCCGCCTCTAGGTATCTGAAAGTCCGCCTCCATGGCGTGCGTCCTGCATTTCTGCATTGGTGAAAGTTATTAAATAGTTCGGTGATCGGAGTTGTGTCCTTACTTTTGGCGATTGAGAACAGGTCCACAAGTAAGGATCTGGATTGCTTTGGGGAGAGAGTGAGTACGATTGTTGAGAGAGGCAATGTCCAATAGGTTTCGTCGATGTCGGCTGCAGTGTTCCAGGGAGGATTTTCGGTAAGTGATGGCAATTTCCAGCCTCTTTATTGACATAAATTCTTTTTCTGACAGAGCGTTCTCCCATACGTCTAATTTTAGCGTGTAACGCAACGGAGAAGGTTTTTTGGGGTGGCTTTGGGCGACTCTCTCGAAGGATACAAGTCGACCTTTGTGTATGTCGATCCAGGGATGATGTCGGTTCAATATTGGGAGGGATCTGGTGTTTTTTGGCGTCGTTGTGCAAACTTATGTAAGCACGTCAAATCAGGGGGTCTAGGGTTCCTTAAGCTCTGATTTGTCTGTGTTGTCTCTTCGGGCCATTTGGAGGGCTATAAGTATAACTCAAGTGGCCTTGCACGAGGCTTTTGTTTTGGTGAGACAAATGTGAGGGTTCGACTTGTACCTCTGTATCATTTGGGGTGTTTTGCTAGGTGCTTGTTATAAGAGGTTCGCGGGGTTCCTCCAACCAAATGAGGTGAAGATTGTGAGGCTTACAAAAACATTATGATGTTGCATGTTGAATGATTTTCAGGATAATTCTCGTAAGAGAATTGCGGGGTGTCTCAACCCGTTCGAGGTGGAGGTCGTGAGTCTGCAAGAGATC